>CM051256.1:33423966-33516466 GCA_027921565.1 Artemia sinica
CTCTGTTTGCTGAAGCAGTAGCAACCTGAGCCCTGTTCCTTTTTCTGTAATATAGGCCTTTATTGTTCTTTTTGAGCGTTTTGGTCAGCTTGAATTGTAATTTACCCTCTTTGACGTGAGTGGGGGGGGGTTCTGATTTGCAGGACTTTAACAATTTTTTAATGACTGATAGATCCGCCGTGACTATAAATAAATTTGATGGGTGTTATTTTTATTTTGAGTGGTGATTGTGGATAATGGTGAAGACTACCATCTTGACGTATGAATGCTCTGTGAATATTAGGAGGTAATTGTTGTTGTTGTTTACATTCATCAAATACTTAAAATACAACTCTATGACGGGATACAATTCTTCTTGTAGTTTAAATCTGTAAATTTCCACTTTGCATCTTGTCTATTTGTGCCTGTAGCTGCATGTAAAATTCATTTGAGCTCCTACTATCTCCGTCAGTCAGTTCTACAGGAGCATACACAACTGTGACTGATACCTTGCACTTTTTAGTCATAAATGAAGCAACTAGAATCCTATTATTAATATCGTTCCAATCAAAACAACACTTAGAAGCTTTCTTATTCGTCATCCTGGCCCTGCCCCCCTTCCTATTTGTCGTACTCCCGGCCTTAATTTATACTTTTTTTTGTCCTTTTAGACTGCCACCCAGTGATCACTTTAGATGATGATGATGAGGTTAGCTACGGTCAAACCGTAGATTTTGAGAGATTCCCTGTACGCGCAGCAAAAAAAAAGGTCATCAATTATATATGGGACTCTGATGAATCGGAGACAGAAGATGAGGATCTTGATGGTAATTATTTTAGTCAAGAAATTTCGAGAAAAAAAAATGTTTTTTTTATAATTCTCTTCATTTATTCACTTATAGTATTTCCTGTTGTTTTGATGTTTGGCTTATTATTTGATTCTTTCTAATGGAACCAGATTTTAATATCGCTCTTTATTTCTTATTAAACGCTTTTATACTGAACTCATTTCTTAAAATTTTGTTTTGTGTTCGTTTTTTAATTGATATAATTTTATTATGCTAATTATAGGAATGTTTTCTATTTTCCTTTTTATTTTGTTTTATTCAGAATTACAAATAGTAAATTGCAACTTTAATTTATACGAAATTTGAATTATACCATGGAAATTTCCAATCACTGGTAGTTCTTGTGCAATAACATTGCAAGTTACCTTTTCATGCAAGCTACGTGCTTTAGATTTTTCAGAAATAAATACCAAATAATAAATGAAACAATTCATAGTAACCGAAACTCCTAAAAGCAGAATTTTGATTACAATTGATGCTTCAAAAGATTTGGCTTTTTCTGTTAATTCCTAATATATAAAATTCATTAAGTTTAATATTGCCCATCAAATGCTACGAGTCTGAGAAAATTTGCCTGATTTTCGAAAATGGGAGAATCTCCAAAATTCAGGTGATTTTAATGAAAATCACACCTTCAGATTCAGCTTATTTGAAAACCCTACTGTAAAGGTTTCAAGCTCCTATTTACAAAAATGTGGAGTTTTATATTTTTGACAGAAGAAATATCACAGAGGCATGTTTATATGTTTTGTTCTTTTATTTGTTTTCTCCAGGGGTGATCGTACCGAACCAGTTGTCCTAGAAGACTGGGGAGGGCTCATTCGAACAGAATATAAAAGTTCTAGTGCTTTTTTTCCACAAAGGACTGTAAGTTTCGAAATTTGCCCATTGTTCATACATAGTATTTGTTATTGGGAAGTGCACAGAATGTTTTTTTTTGGGTGGGGTGGATTTTCAATGAGGAGAATTTTTCGTATGGAAGAAAGTTTCTGGGGTGAATTTCCCAGGGGAAATCTTACATGGGGGGGGGGCAAGGGGATTTCCTTGTGTGATTTGAAAAAACAGACAGAAATCAAATAAAAAAGAAGTTTTATCACGGGAAAGTAAAGAGCATAATAAAACCCAAGACTAACAGGAATTATTCCGTATGTGAGGGGGCCATCCCTTCCTAAACCCTTGTTCTTTACGCTAAAGTTTGACTTTTTGTCACAATTTAAAAAAAAAAAAAGAATGCTCAAACACAAGGGCCTAGCATTTGAATGAGAAGTGTTTTTAAAGAACTGTAAGACTTAGCGTAAAGAGTTAAGTTTGAGGAAAGGGTATCCCCCTCGCATACGGAATAATTTTGTTCGTCTTAGATTGTAATGTTGCTCCTTAATTTCAGTTGAAAAATTTTGTTTTTTTCATTTAATTTATTACTAAAAATAAGCTCAATCCGTTCATAAATTAAAAACGAAAAATTATACAGACAAAATAACCAAGATAGAACACAAATAAATGTTAAGAGTTTCAAAATATTCGTAGTTTATTATATATTTATAAGTAAAAATGATATTTGTCACTTTATAAATAAATAAAATTATTCATGAAGATAAAGTAATCAAGGTAGAAAACTAGTAACTCTTCGGAATTTGGAATCAATCAAAAGATAATCTCAGAATTTTGACTGTAGTTTTGCTCAAGTTCATGCGACAACTGTTGTTTTTGGACACAGAATGGGAGAAGTCTTTCCTTTTCTGTGGCACAATCTCTTTTCTCAAAGTCAGCTTAGTAAAGAGTGACATGCCTCTCATATTATTTTATCAGCTTTTTTGTATAAGACGGATAGCTGTAAAAATTTGTAAAGGAAAATATTTGATAGGATCACATGACAACTAGTCCCTCTTCAGTTCCCCCTTTTGCCGCTGAGCATTCAGCCATCAGTGGTATTTTATCAAAATCTTGGAGCATTTCTTTCATTCAGAATGCTGAAACGGCCAAAAATATGTGCATCTAGGGACCCATGTAGTCTCAATCTAAAGGTATGATTCACAAGTAAATTGAAAGAAACTTAGACTCGTGAAACCCAGCCCCTTTTTTTTAATTTAGTCACTTAATTACATAATTTTTTCAATGACATTTAGTTATATTAGCTTTTATGTGCCAAACGTTACACCAGAATCTTCAGGGATACCAACACCGTTACTTGACATAACTGAAACGTTAATGGCAATGCCTTTTACTAAGCAGTGCTGTCTTTGGTGAATGCTTGTGTGTTTCATGGAAAATGTTCCAGAAATAGATAAAAATGACTTGTTTTGTGCCAAATAAGAAACAAATAATTTCTTGCTATAAATCCTTTTTTATGAAAATTGAACCACTTTCCAAATAAGATTTCACGCTCTATCAGTTTAAAGAAAACAATAAGAAATCTTGTTTTTAATGATTTTTTCCTTTTTCTTTTTTAGCTGTTTTACGAGAAATAGTCATTGATGAAGGGGAGGATAAAGGAGAATTAAGTAGAAGAGAGAATAAAGAAGCAGAAGAAGAAATCTTGGATGAGTAAGTAATTCTCGTTTTCTTTGCCTATAAATTCTACGAACAAGGTTGAGTCTTTCATGAAGTTAACCTGACAAGACAAGTCCTTTTAAACGAAGTTAAAATAAAGGTTACACCTAACGGGGAATACTCTGTACAGTGGCTGCTTCGCCCCTTAACCAACGCTCTTTACGCTAAAATCTAACTTATGTTTAAGTGAAAGCATTTTAGATTGCAAAAAGTATAGTGCAGTTGGCGAATGCAAGTGTTTAGTATACCCAATGTCTTCAAAATATTTGAACTGAATAGTCTATGATTTAAAGCAAAAGCAGTTAAATAAACCAGTACATTCTTGAGGTAGGTTTTTTTTTATCACATTGCTCTTGTATTGGAGTATTCTGTTCTTCAAACGTTTGTGGATAGTCAAACTTAAAGATATAGATAGGTAGATAGATATTTATTGCAATAAAAGCCGCTTTGAGGCATGGCAAAAAAATGGAAAATCACACAAAATAATAGCACATGATTATAACACTCATAGCAAAATATAGTACTTAACAATAACAATGCAAAATTAAAAAACAAAACAAAAATATAGAAAACACATTATACCATTAAACTAACATACATAATTACACAAAATCTCGCACATATGATAGATAAAGATAGATAGAAAAATCTTTAATGATCTAAAGCTACAAGCCATTAATTTCAAAATACGTTAATTTCAGCGCTCACCCCCCCCCCCCCCCAATAAAAAGTTACTCCCCTGTTTACCCGCGCTTTCTTGAATTTCTTCACTTTGACATTCAGAGCACTGGGCAGAAATCGCATATATATTCCTTCTGAAACAAGCTATTTCGCCACAAGTCTACGGCAGGAACTTGCGCTGAAAAGGAAAGATACTTGTTCCGCCTGATCATTTCTCAGGCCTACCTGCTCACCGAGCCACAATTATGATATTACTTGGAATTTCTAATAGAGAAGGTCTAAAGTTGCTTAAAAATTCGAAAATTGTCCTTTTTTTAGTTTTCAACCAGTTTTCAATTTATTACTAATTCAAAAACCTCTCTACAATAAATTTCAAAATTCAAATTGGTAGATGGATAGGACTGAATCTCAGCTACGGAATGACAGCAATATTTCGTCTTTTTTTGATGGACTGAACCGAGAGAGAGCAGAAGAATAATATACTAAAGCCTGCAAAGGGAACATGAACCATAAGGCAAAGAGAAAGGGTTCAGGGAGGGGAGTGGCACGCCTCATATACAGGATGATTTACGTTCAGTTTTGGTTTTATTATGGTGCTTACTTTCAACTGATTTTTTTTATTATTATATCTGACTGATTTTAGTATCGTAGTCAGAGCATATCAGAGGGTTTGCCTCTGAACACAAATTTTGTTTGTTTTAATATTTAACTTTTTGAGTTCTTATTTTGGCTTGCCTAAGTCGGGGTTGTTTCCCCAACATTCTTTTTGAAAAACTCGAAGTACTCTTACAAAAATATTTTAATTACTGACTACTCCCTATTCCAAAATTTTTTATGTTTTCAGATATTTAAATATTTAAAAATACATCAGTGAATAATCTAGTTTGGATTGATTTTTTTTTTTTTCATAAAATATCAATAATAAGTTTGTTTTTTCTAAGGGGGGATCGGGCCATAGAGGTAGGGCCAGGGGTCAGCTCCCATGATTTTTGAATATAGCATTGTTAACATGTTGTGTTTTTAGGGGGATCGGGCCATTGAGGGAAGGCCAAGGGTCAGCTCTAAGCATGGGCACAGTTCTGTTTTTCTGAAGAAAAAAAATAAACAGGGCTTGAATAAAACAGAACACAAACAGAACAGGTCAGCAAAAAAACAAAACAGCTGTTTCTGTTTCTGTTCTGTTTTTTGGTAAAAACTGAAAACAGCTGTTTCGTTCAAAAAACAGCTGTTTTTCTAACACTGAAAGGTTAAAGAAAAAAAATTTAAATGATAATTTTTACTTATTATCAAAAAGCTAATTACAGCATCAGCTGTTCAAGCCTTAAAGCTTATCATTTAAAAATTGTGCTTCCCACTTATTTGGACATTGTCCGGGCATACTGCTTTTCCGTGAAATACTTAGAGATCAAAAATTCCTGTTCGCTCGACACTACTAGTAGTACGCTAAGATGCTTTCGAGCAGTTTTTGGCAGCTCCGAAAAGATCTCTTCGTTTTTAGTCTAGAAAATGAGTGGGTCTTCAATATGAAAACATTAAATTTTCAGTCTCTCATTAACTTCTCGTCAGGATTGCCACTTGCCACGGGTAGTACTTTTCTCTGGTCGTACCACTTTTTAGAAAACCCAGTACTATTACAGCATATTTTTTTCCGGAAAAAAATGCACTGTTTCTAATAAAAGGGCAACAAATTGTCTATTTCCCCGTCCATTTTTCCAAAAATGCGCTGTTATGTTTATGCAGCATCTTCTCGAACTTCCCGGAAATGCCTAGCCATTTCGAAAATAAAACAATTTTCGGTATGAAATTATGCAGTCAGCTTAAAGTCATTAGTGTTTAAGCAGAGCCCATAGTTGATTTGGGAGAGGGCGTTTTCTCCCTCCAGACCATGCTTTCCACTCCTCCCATCCTGATGTTTTGACTTTAGAAGCCATCTTAAACAAAAGTACGGTATGAAAGAAGAAAGAAGGTTAATTATTTCCTAGCCAATGTGTATGAAAATTTTTCAAAAGGAAAATTAATGGTTTAAGGTTGCTTCGCATGTTTTTACGGCACTTTGCGCTAGAAAATATTGTTCTAGGCCCTCCACCGAATTCAGTGTTAAGTTAATAAGTAAAGTGAAATTTCTCAAATTCTGAATTTCAAAGAAATTAGACTCTTTGCTACATAATTATTTCTTGAATCATTCTCTTCTCTTAAATAGGTTTTCAAAGAGATGCAAATATGAGGACAATTGCACTTTTTGATAACTTATATCGAAAATTTCCGTGGCTTTGCGGCAGAAAATACTTTCTCCAACGCATACACTTGCTCTATCATAAAAATTGTTACTGCTTTAAACTTTTATTTTAAGAATAGGAGCGGGCATGCTTTTGAGTATGTAGTTACGTTTTCATTGTCCATTCCAAAAGGAAAAGGGGTAGTGACACCCTCGACTATAACTAACTATAATTATACAACCCAAGAATACTAATTTTATTTCTTAGCTGACCCCCCCCCCCCCTCCAGAATCTCTGGAACTGCCAATATTTCTAAGGTATAATATAAGAAAAAATACACTTTTTGCCCCCCTCCCCAGGATTTAAATAAATTCGTCCGTACTACTGTATGTATGCAAATCAATAAAAAAGAAAAAAACTTACCGGAAAGCTCTACGTGCTTTTGCAGAAGCAGTTTCCCATCAAAAGATTTTAAGATATTTACGGCAGAGTTGCTAACGCTGCAGGAGTGTCTTACGATTTTGAAACCTGTTGTATCCAAAAACGACTGGAACCAGCTTTCCTCACTGGATTATATCATAGCCTCAAGGACTTCAGCAGTACAAAGGCGAGTTGGAGTGGGCTCTCTTGCGGTTTCTGCACCATTGCTTAATATATCCTATATTACTGGGATCAAAGATTGAGGGACCAGAGAACGATCCACAAGTGACAACCTTTCAAATATTGAAGGATCCAGATAAGCTGCCTTTTGGAAAATATTAATTGCAAAATGAAGGCTTGTCACAAAGTACGTTTTTTTTACTCAAGGACTAGGAATTCTAGTTGATTTTTAATTCGAGTTGAAGGACTAGGAATTCAAGGACAAGAGCGATAGACTAGGAATTCTATCACCAACTCTAGTATTACAAAAGAGCTCTGGCCCTTCTAAGACTATGTGTGCTCGACTGCCAATTGGATATGTAAGAAGAACTCACCATTACAGTGGTATTGTGCATGGGAGAAAGTACGGTAATAGTAGCTTCTAGTACAGTCCAGCCATTAGACATAAGCAAATAAAATTGTTACATTCGTCAAATGTGAAAAAAAACTATTTCCAGGCTACCTAAGTTTTTTTGTAGACTCGATCATTACCAATGTGCTATTCCATCGAAATTTTGTGTCAAGAGGGATATGAGAACGAACGCCACTCTTTACAACATCTTTTAAAGTTACCATGCTGGACAGTGGGAACTTTTAGTTTTTCATATAATTTTCGCAGTTTTTTCAATGTTTGAGCAAGTGTAAATTGTCCTCGGATAGCCTATGCTACAACATCGTTTTCTGACAGACCCACAGCTCCCCACTGTTCTTCTTCATTATTTTCCCCACCCTCTTTCGTAGACTGTCTTCAGTAAAGCATCTTTACTTCCGGAGTTTTCAGAACAAGGAAGAGAAAGCAAAGAGACAAGCAAAGTTTTCAGAACAAGCAAAGAGTCTTCAGCAAAAGTATCTTTACTTCCGGAGTTTTCAGAACAAGGAAGAGAAAGGCCGTCTGAACAATTTTCGCCAGTTTGATCGACATCTTCGTCTTTATCAAAGGATTCCAAGTAATTTTCTTCAGGGATGTCATTGGCTAAGTTTTGAGCGGACCAAAATCAAAGAGCGCGTGTAACAGATGAATAAAAACAATTTTCAAAAAATGAAGTTCAGGAAAGTGCTCATAATCTAGAGTCACAATGCGGAACATCTTATGTGTCAGTGAAAAATTCCTGAATGCACCTTAGATTGTTGGAAGGATGTTAGTAATTGTGTGAGACTGATCAGGCCTCTTGAAGTGTGAAACACTGTGGTGCAACCTCTGCTCATTTTTCATAATCCTGGGGAAATAGGCAGTGATAACTATAAAACCATATCCTTTTGCAGACCAGCAGTCACAAGTCAACTAGCCTTAGTGGCAGACCTTAAAGCAGCCTTCTGCTTAACTTTTTTTCTGGCAGCAACATTTATGTGATGATAGACGGTTTCCTAGGATAGGGCTTTCAAGCCCCTGGTTGTTTTTAAATAAGCTGTTTCATATCTGGCTTATCAAACACAGAAAGTTGCAATTTGTCCTTAGGGTTTTGCAGCAGAGCTTCGGTAGAGCAGCTTGTTTTGATTGATTGGAAATAAAGAATGGTTGATTTTCTCCTGGACAGTATCAGTACAACTTTGTTGCTCAACTAACTTAGTAATGTACAGTAAGAAATAATTTGTTTTAGTGGAACTAAACTACAACTTTACCGTCCTCCTATTTACACACATACCTACTCTCGTCTGACTCATAGGCCCTAATTCTGCCTAGCTGAAACAATATAGCTGGACTATTTGATATATTAGACGCACTGAGTTCTATCATTTTACTTACATTCCAATTCTAAAATTGTAAGAGGCGTAACCACGCTTCTTCACAATTTCAAATTATGATTTAACCCACTATTTTGCAAATTCAAAATTCTACAATATTTCATTCTCGTATCACTAAAATAAAATCCGAAACAGAAGAAAAACAGGTAGAAAAAAAACAGAAACAGGACGAAATAGCTATTATAACAACAGAATCAGAACAGAACAGGTAAATAAAAACAGCTCTTCTGTTTTTTTTTTTTTTTTTTTTTTTTTTTTTTTTTTTTTTTTTTTTTTTTTTTTTTTTTTTTTTTTTTTTTTTTTTTTTTTTTTGTTATTAGCAGAACAGAAACAGTGCCCATGCTTAGTCAGCTCCCAGATTTTTGGATTACAATATCGTTAATAAGTTTCTTGTGGGGGGAGGGGTCGGGCCATTGAGGGAGGGACATGGGTCATCTCCCGTGATTTTTAGGGGGAAAAATAAGTCGTTAATAAGTTTTTTTTAGGGGGAAGATGATGTTGTTGTTTTTTTTTTTGGGGGGGGGGGGGGTCGTGCTATGGAGGGAGTGCCAGGGTCAGTTCCCATAGTTTCGGAATAAATTATAGTAAACGAGTTTGATTTTTGGAAAGGGGTTCGGGCCATGGAGGGAAAGCCATGGGTCAACTCCCATGATTTTTTTGGAATAAAATATTGTCAATAAGTTTTTTTTTTTGGAGGGGGGTGGTCGAGCCACAGACGGAGGGCCGGGAATCAGCTCCCATGGTTTTTTGGAATAAAATATCGTTAATATTTTTTCGGGAGGGGGGTCTGGGCCATGGAGGGAGGGCCAGTGGCCAGCTCCAATGATTTTTCAATAAAATATTGTTAAAAAATTTTTGGGAGGGGGTCGATCCATGGAGGGAGGACCAGGGGTCAGCTCCATGATTTTAAATAAAGAATCTTTTATTTTTTGGGGAGGGGTCGGGTATGGAGGGATAGCCAGGGGTCAGCTCCCATGTTTTTTTAAAGTAAAATATCGTTAACAAGTTTTTTCTTAGGGGAGAGGAGGGGGGTTGGTCATGGGGGGAGGACCAGGTGTCAGCTCCCTGATTTATCATTGATGAGTTTTTTCGTGGGGGGGGCATGAAATCCAGGGTTCAGATCCCATAAGTTTTGGAATAAATATCATTAATAATTGGTTGTTGTTTTTTTTTTTGGGGGGGGGGGGGGGTCGGGCAGGGGTCAGCTCCCTCAATTTTTGGAATGAATTATCGTTAATAAGTTTTTTTTTTAGTGGGGGTGGTGATCGGGCTTGTGTGATCTTTGAACAATTTTAAAAACTCTCCCAAAAACCTTACATGCCCTTGGACCATATCTTAGAACACTTGCCCCCGAGTTCTGGAAGGTTGCGTCAACTTTAGAGTTTTTATTGTATGATCTTTGGTCTATTTGAACAAAATGGCTGTCTAAAAAATTTGATCAGATGCATTTGGATAAAAAGCGTGTGGGGGGGGGGCTAGTTGCCCTCCGATCATTTCTGACTCTTAAAAAGGGTACTATAACTTTTGATTTACAAACGAATGAATCCCCTCTGAAGTTTATACGACTACCCCTTCCATATGAAGTGCCTCTGGGGAAAAATAGATAAACATTGAAATCTTAGAGCCTTTACTTATACGTTGTAACGTTGCCTCTGATACTGCATAGCTGGTGAGATATTGCAACCTGGCAGTGCATAGGGACTTTGCTTTATCTTGTCATGTAACTGTGCGTACGTTACAAATTTCATATGAGTTTATAGTGTAAGAACGTTATTTATGTATTGACTGGAGACAGTAGTGGGCTAGTCTTTACCCCTCCCTCTAATACTAAATATGAATTTTGCTTCTCAACCCTCTCCCATCCTGTTTTCGTGGCTTTTTTCGACTCTCAAAAAGGACGCTAGAACTTTCGATTTCTAACCGAATGAGCCCCGTCAAGTTTATATTACTAACCCCTTCCATATGAAGTACCTCTGGGAAAAAAAGAAATAATACATTGGAATCTTAGGGCCTTTACTTATACGTTGTAACGTTGCCTCTGATACTGCATAGCTGGTGAGATATTGCAACCTGGCAGTGCATAGGGACTTTGCTTTATCTTGTCATGTAACTGTGCGTACGTTACAAATTTCATATGAGTTTATAGTGTAAGAACGCTATTTATGTATTGACTGGAGACAGTAGTGGGCTAGTCTTTGCCCCTCCCTCTAATACTAAATATGAATTTTGCTTCTCAACCCTCTCCCATCCTGTTTTCGTGGCTTTTTTCGACTCTAAAAAAGGACGCTAGAACTTTCGATTTCTAACCGAATGAGCCCCGTCAAGTTTATATTACTACCCCTTCCATATGAAGTACCTCTGGGAAAAAAAGAAATAATACATTGGAATCTTAGGGCCTTTACTTATACGTTGTAACGTTGCCTCTGATACTGCATAGCTGGTGAGATATTGCAACCTGGCAGTTCATAGTGACTTTGCTTTATCTTGTCATGTAACTGTGCGTACGTTACAAGTCTCGTATGAGTTTATAGTGTAAGAACGTTATTTATGTATTGACTGGAGACAGTAGTGGGCTAGTCTTTGCCCCTCCCTCTAATACTAAATATGAATTTTGCTTCTCAACCCTCTCCCATCCTGTTTTCGTGGCTTTTTTCGACTCTCGAAAAGGACGCTAGAACTTTCGATTTCTAACCGAATGAGCCCCGTCAAGTTTATATTACTACCCCTTCCATATGAAGTACCTCTGGGAAAAAAAGAAATAATACATTTGGATTCTTAGGGCCTTTACTTATACGTTGTAACGTTGCCTCTGATACTGCATAGCTGGTGAGATATTGCAACCTGGCAGTTCATAGTGACTTTGCTTTATCTTGTCATGTAACTGTGCGTACGTTACAAGTCTCGTATGAGTTTATAGTGTAAGAACGTTATTTATGTGTTGACTGGAGACAGTAGTGGGCTAGTCTTTACCCCTCCCTCTAATACTAAATATGAATTTTGCTTCTCATCCCTCTCCCTTTATTTTTTAAACAGTACCTGGAAGTTTTAACTCCATCCTCCAAGCCATTACTAATGCATTGTAAACACCCTATTTAGAGGGCCTGAATACATGCAGTATCTGTCGATGTCCCTCCCCCCTTCAGTCAAAATTTTAAATCCAATAGGCTCTCCTACCCCCTACAGTTCCTCAAAAATTTCAACTTATCTTCAAGGCCATTCCCAAAATACTGTAAATAATTTGAAAAACCAGGTGCATATATCGTACTTTGATTTGCTCAGTCGTTTCTGTGTGTCGTTTCTGTAGTACACTTTTGGAAACTCCGGGAATTTTGGCCTAGCAACCGATCGGTAAGGGCTCACTCAAAATACAGCTAATTTGGAATATACAGTTTGTTGACTAATTTCTGGGTCCCAAAACCCTTCCCCTCCAACAAATTGTGTGACTTTCTTGGTCCATAGAATTATCTCCGGAAGTGTTGAGCTAATCGGGCACCTAAGGTCAAGCATGCACCCTTTTCTATTATGAAATCTACGTAAACAATAGGCAACTTGCACACTTTACAGCCCTTGTCCGGCAAGATGTGTGGCTCATGTCACCTCTGGAGGGATATTCCTTAAATGCTTGGATTATTTGAACAAAGTTACTTTCTCAAAATGTTGATTGGATCTCTTTGGCGTTGTGGGGAGGGGTGATTAGGGGAAAAAAGGCGTGGGAGGGAGGCTGTTTCCATTCCAATCACTTTCAAGTCTTACGAAAGGCTCTAAAACTTTGAATTTCCCATTTCTGTGGCCTATAGTCGTTTGATATTGTTCATAAAGTATTTTGATAACATGGGTGCACCTAGTGTCTTTTGATTTTTCTCCCTGCTTCACTCGTGTATGAATTAAGTTCAGTAGGAGCTTACAGTACAAAGGTATTATTTTTGTATGATGGACTGGAGACGAAAATGGTTTAGCCCGCTTCCCCTTTCCCAGGACAAAATTTGGATTTCACTTAGCGCACTATTCCCCTTTCTTTCTACTGCAGTACTTGGAAGCTTATTTTCCATTCCCCAATCCGTCCTCAAGATGTTGCAGAGATGGTATTTTGATGACCTAGATATGGTATTTTGATTGCCACTTAGTTGTCCCTTGATATTGTGGATAAGCCATTTTGACAACCTGACAGCACAACGTGTCTTAAGATTTATCTTGCTGCTTAACCATGCATAGATAAAAACTCTCGTAGGAGCTTATGACTCAAAAGTATTATTTTGGCTGCATTCAACACAAAGTATTGTTTTGCCCTTTCAACTCCCCCCCTCCAACACTAAATTCGAATTTCCATTGCCCAACCCCTCATTTTCTTTCCCAAGAGTGCCTGAAAGTTTCACCTTCATCCCCAAAGACGTTCCCAAGATATATCAGACACGGTAAATCGATGAACTGGATTCACTCAGTGTCTTTTGATTTACCTCTGCTGCGCTTTCCAAGTCAAAGTCCGCTCAACCCCCTCTCCTATGCTTCGTCAAAGTTTCAAGTCGACTTCTCTAGCCGTTCCCGATATATTGTAAGTAATTTGAAAAATCTGGCGCACAGCGCTTCTTTAGATGTATTTGGCTGCATGGATCGTTTCCAAAGTACGCTCTTGGGAAACACTGGAAATCTTGACATAGTGGACGATCAGGGTTGCAACCAGCTAAAGAATAAAATCCCGATTTTTCTTCAAAAAACATCCCGGAATTTCGAAAAAAAATCCTAGAACACGGTTTTTAGGTTATACAATATAGGGCCGCACAGTGATGACGTAAAAATCAAGAGCCGTAACTCGAAGTTCGGTGAAACGTGGTTTCTAGTTGTAACTAACAACTGATTGTCAATATTCCTAGTGTTTTTCGACGTGAAAACATTCTGGTGGATTAGTATAGGATCTACTACAAACATTTAAGGCCAAAACAATTTGCCAAAGTTCCGAGAAAACGTATCGACGCATCCACGTTTCATCGTTATTTGAATTTCCGCAGAAGAATTGACATCACGCTTCGCAGCCATATAGCGTGTCCAGACTATCTGTTTTCTGGAAAAATGGTACGGAAATATGGAAAGGGAATGGTCTCTAGACTTGGTGTTTTTTTTTTTTCAAAAAAATATCTGTACAAGTTTATCAGCCATCCTCATCAAATCTGTTTTTCTAAGTCAAAATCGATAGAAAACAAATTTAGAGCCTCAGTTAGACAATTTAGCTTTTTTCTATTCAAAACCATTTTAGACAACTATTTTTATTTATCACTTATCGTGTCTAATCGTCTCCTTCTTCTGGCATTTTTTTTTTTCAGAAAAGGTGTCCACACTACCACTTCCGTCCCATTTTTCCATTTTATGACCCTCTGATTATTCCTGTCCAGAAACGGAAAAATGGGACGGAAGCCTTGTCTAAATTCCCAGATTTCGGTCCCATTTTTCCGGAAAATGGATAGTCTGGACGCGCTAATATTCAATATGGCTTGGCAAGCGGTAAAAATTGCCTTTTCTCACGTCTTCACACGTCCCTTTCCTTTTACCATACCTGCTTTCTGTTTAGCTAAAGTCTCGCCAATCAAGAAGCGGACAGTGGAACTATCGTTCGTCTTACTAAAGTGTCCTTTTGGAATCTCAAGGCCCGAGTTCACTGCCCAGAAAACCTGGATTCCGAACGTACTAAAATCTGAGAAAAATCCAAACGATATCATTCGAACATTCAGTCCACGGATTCTTCATTATGTAAAAAAAAAGGAATCTGCTGCTTTCAAACGAAAGAATCCGGAAGAAAAACAGACCCCTTTTTCCCGAATCTGGGTACTTAGAATCCAACTTTCTTGATATTAAACCCAGGCCTCTGGGTATATAAAGAAAAAACTGTAAAGCAACAGTCAGAAAAAAACTGTTATTACCGAATATTAGTAAAAAGTGCTAAGTAAAGCAACCAAATAAAAAAATAAATAGTTTCCCAGATATTTATTGGTACGGTTCAGTATTCATTTTGGTAATCGCAGCTCAAATAACAACCCTAAGAAACTGGACAAATGAGCTTCAGTAAATCAAACTAAGATCGATTAGCACAAGTATAGATACTAAGTCTTCTTAAAGAACGTACATCAATTGACTCCAACTTCACCAGCAAGTTCCTCAGATTTTTCTAATATTTTTTACACTTTCATGCGCATGATATTCCACTCAGTATTGAAATTTCAGACGTTCAAATATGGCAGATAATTATCCAGATATACATTTTCAAATTTTCTTCATTCATCTGGATACTCATCTGCGATCTTCAAAGTTTGGAACTTAAATACTGAGTGGATAATCATGCGCATGAAAGTGTCTAAAAATATTAGAAAAATCTAGGGAATATGCTGATAGCGATCTTTTGAACCAATAGATGTACTTTCTTTAAACAATACTCCCGGACGGTGGCAACCCTGTGAACGATTCGTAAGAGTTCGTCCGATTTACAGCTAATCACGATATCAAGGGTATTATTTGTCCTATTTTTAGACCCCGAGCTTCTTTGGTTAAAGTTAGGGAATTTTTTTTCAGTTGCGAGTTCTTAATAGATAAAATGTTTAAAATAATTTTCTATATTGTTTCTCTTACTTTTTTTTATGCAGAAGGCCCTCTGAAAAGTTAAATGATTCTTAAAATAATTTTCTTCTTTGTTCGTCTGAACTTTCGTTTTTGTGTAATCTTAAGTGATGACACAGATGAGAAGTTAACGTGGACTCCACCGTTTGTGTTATTTCGTCTCTGAAGCTCAGAGAGTGTTTTTTGTAAGTTTATATTAGCTATCTTTTCTATAAAAAAAAAAAGAATACAAAACCACCCAACATTTTTTTTTTTTTTTTTTTTTTTTTTTTTTTTTTTTTTCTTTTTTTTTTCTTCTAGCCATCCGCTTTAAAAGATGAGTTAGAATTGCAGTTTCATCTACCTCATTGTTAATCTGCTGTTTTAAAGGCATGCTAGTTACGTTTATGTAAAGCATACGCTTCTTTGCAAAAGTCCAATTTAATTTCCATCTCCCTTCCCTATCTACAGTGCCTTTAGTGTGGCACCGAACAGAGTAGTATAAGAGAAGAGTGCGGAGTTGTGCTGATCTGAGGCAACTTGGTACTGCGATGAGTTCGCAGCAGTAATAATACATTTTATATTTCTTAGACAGTCCGTCTGAGATAAATTTTTATGGACTTGACCGTACTATCACTGCAGTCTTTTGTTTTCAGGGAACCGCTCTATGACAAAAGGGGGCGCATTGTCGGAACCGATATAGATCCTTGTGACTGCCTGAGGGATAGTTGTCCAGGGTGTTTTTTCCCGTGCCCTGACTGCAAGTCTAATAAATGTGGAGACGAGTGCAGGTAATTCTTTTCTTTATTTTATGTGTTGAATCTTTTTTCTCATAAGATTTTTTCTCAATATGCCACCTAAGAGTGCATGAAAATAGTTATACGTTTGGCTAATTGTAAGTGACAAATGTTTCAGTTCTAAAATATGAAGATACAACTAGTTCTAAACAGAATATATTTGTTGGCTCCTGGTCCCCTGCTGTACTGATTAGTTTTAAGCGTATGTAATGACTCAAACTAAATAGATAATTAATTCATTGTCTCTAAATTCATCAGTCCAAGTTTCAAGGCCATTACAAAATTTCTTGGCTTACTGAAGACCTATTCACAATGAGATTTTAATAGTACTGAGATTTAGCTTGCGCTAATTTCAGCCAATCAGATTTGTCATAGGATTTCCTGATTGGCAGAAAAAAAACAATTAAACAATTAGACTGGCTCAAGCTAAACCTCTGTATTGGTAGAATCTAATTGTGAAAGGGCCTTTAAGAAGATCTTGTGGTTATTTGATGTCGTGGCTCATTGGTTAAGAAACATTGCAGTAAGTTAAGCTCTTACAAAAGATAGTAGATTTTGTTAAATAACTACCAAATAATACCGCTTTGCGAGTTCCGGCTGACGTGTCTGTTTAAAGGTGAAAATCTCTGTAGCCTTCCTAAGACGTTTCTTAAAAAAAAAAACAATAGGCCCTTCAAATATCCATTTGAAAAAGAATACTAATGCATCGTTCAGGCATTTTTGCCTGAACAATAACAGGGAGCTTTTAAACATAAAAAAAAAATCTGTTTTCCGCTAGAATATTTGTTTCTGGCATTTTTCCAATTTCGTTGAAACTAACAGAGTCAGAAAAAAAGAAGCAAAATTCCCAAATTTGGGGGCTAAGAAAAAAATCAATTAAACGCCATAAAAGTAGCTGAAATTACACAATAAATGGAGAATGAAAATAAAACATTCAAATATTCTATTAGAATACATGGAGCGGATATCTACGTTGAACTTTTCTTCTTTGGAATCTATTTGTCCGTAAGTCCTGTTTCAAAGCTATTTTTTTCCGATTTTTATTTTCTTCTTTTATTCCGGCTAAAATATATGTTTACTGGCTGGAAAAGGGAACTTTTTAACTCAGATCTAAAACAGAAACACATAGAACATTTGCCCGTGGTGAAGACTTTTTTTTTGTCGGATGGCATAAAATTCAGCTGTTCAAGCGAGATTTGACTCTTTTCATTACATAATTTTAGCGTTGCAATTAAATTCATTGTTCAAAAGATTTCGACTCCTTTAGCAGTAAATTATTACGGATTTCCTTCTTCGCAACTTCACAAACTTAGTTTTAAAACCATAATTTTAGCGGTTTAGATGGATTTCCGGAGAACAGACAGACAAGACAAGATCTTTTATTGACAAAAACACGTGACAAATAAATTTCTAAACTGGTCGACGGAGAGCAGGGCTCGATGCGTCGGCCATTAAACAAATATAAGAAAATGCCGAAATAACAAATACAGGATATAAAAAAAAAAAAAAAACATACAAGGTAGGAGATAACAGAGGAGGCCACCCCAGCGCGAGAACGCCACAATACAAATCATACTAATATCAATTATTCATCAATCCCAACATCCAGACAAAGAACCATTTTTGAAATATGTTTTTTCAAAGAAGATCTGCTCTTGAAACTTGGGAACATTTATACTAAATTAAGTTTATTTACAATATGAGAAATCTGGTATCTGATTGAGAATCTAGCTCTTTCTGATTTAATTGGACGAAGGCGATACTTCTTGGAGCGGACGGGGTGGCCAGGAGAAATGGGAATCTCAATTATACCCAAATCATGGAAATAATTTGTTGAAGATTGAATATCATAATACCACATTCCTGTATGCAGGTCTTTCAGTTGTTTAAGATTAAGTACATTGAGGAAGACATATAAAGTTTGAGTCTCCGAGAGATTTTGAAGCCTCATTGGGCGATGAACAAAAGTACCCAGAATTCTAATTGCCTTATTTTGAATTATCTGAAGAGGTTGCAGATGGACCGTAAATGTGTTGAGATAGATTACAGGGCAATAATTTAGATATGATTCAATTAGAGAATGGTATAAAATTTTAAGGATGGAAAAAGGAAACACATGTTTCAATCTTTGAAGACAACCTAAGTTATAGGCAAGTTTCAAACTCAAATAATCAGAATCTTTACGGAATGATAAAAGCTCATCGAGAATACTCCCAAGGTAACGAAATGATTTTACTCTTTTTATCTTACTTTGATTTACAATTAACTCTTCTATGGTAATTTTATTTACTGTCCGCTGTGACCGCCCAAAAATCATGAATTCTGTTTTAGAAAAATTTGGAGCTAGGTAGTTACATGCAAACCATTTATTCAAAGATTTTATTGCTATCACCATTTTCTCAACCAATAAAGATGGGGTTTTAGCTTTTACTGTTACTTCTGTATCATCTGCAAAAATTACTGCTAAGCTACTATCTTGGGGTAAACACCTCGGAAGGTCATTTATATAAATCAAAAATAGTAATGGTCCTAATATTGATCCCTGGGGGACTCCAATAACATCAATAGCAATATGGCTTGACAGGTGCCCATTTATTTTTACCTGAATTTTTCGACCATGCAGGTAAGATTTTATTAGATCTAGGCCTTTACCTCTAATACCTGTGTTATTAATTATGTCCAGCAAAATTTCGTGGTTAGGGTATCAAGTGCCTTTTTATATCATAGAAAAGAGTAGACCCATGATTACGATCATTTAGTGAATCATTAATCTCTAAAATTAGCGCAGCAGTAGCTTGTTCAGTAGAATGACCCGACCTGAATCCAAACTGATTTTCAGTAAATAAATTCCTTTTATCAAAATACGAAACAATCCTTTTTTGAATAATTTTTTATAGAACCTTAGATATTGGAGAAAGAATAGCTATTGGTCGATAGTTGCCTATATCTGTCTTATCATCTTTCTTATGAATTGGAATAACTTGTGCAGATTTCCAAACTTCTGGAAAGATCCCTAATGATATAGATGCATTTAAAATGTGAAGCAACGGAACATGGATTACACAAGCAAGTTCTTTCAGAATATTTGGGGAGAGCCCATCTAGACCTAGGGAATTGCCACTTTCTAAATTCGTAATTACTCTCTGGAACTTACCGAAAGTAACAGGGGCCAGGAACATACTAAAATGTTCAGATGGCGGGAGATAACCTTTATATGAATAAAACAGAGATTCCGGGGAATTCAGTTCAACAGTAGTATTAATATGAGAAAAATAATTACAAAAATAGTCTGCAACAATATCCTTCCACTTCAATTCAAGTCCATTTTCATTTATGATCACTTCAGGGTGTGGTGTCTTAGTATTATTTCCAATTTTTCCTTGATTAAATTCCATGTAGTCCGAGGTTATGAAAATGAATTTTCGTAATAAATTTGTTCACTTGTTCTAAGAATTTTAGCCAGCAAATTTTTATAATTTTTGACTGTACATTATGAGCCGAAGGGTATTTCATTTTTATCTTATACAGTCGATTTTTTTCCTTGATAGATTTTAAAAGTGATACATTTATCCAAGGTTTTTTGGGGCGAGGTTCTTTTCCGATACGTAGTTTTAAATGGGCAGTGAAGGTCCAGTTTTTGATTCAAAATTCGATAAAGTATATCTAAGGAAGTATTTGGGTCATTCTCATTAGTAACTTCACTCCAATCTACATTGCTAAGATTAAATTTCAGTTCATTCATATTTAATTGTGAGAAATTTCTCCTCTTCATAGGATTTTCTTTATTGACTATCTTTTGCGCTTTGAAATCAGACATTGAAATACAATGATCAGATGTATCTTCCATAACCACGAATGTAGCCTCACATGGATAAGATGCAAAAATGTTATCAATCTGAGAAAAAGAAGAATTTGTTATTCCTGTCGGAATAAAACATACTGGGTTCATACCATGAGAAAGGTTACACTCTAAAAATTGAAGGACATGTCGGTCAATTCCTTGTTGGCTTGATGGGAGACATCAAGTCAATATTGAAGTCCCCAAGGATGAAAAATGGCATTCGAAGATTTGATATTACACTTAACATATTTTCAAATTTATCAATAAAGTCTGCCATGCTAGATGAGGGAGGGCGATAAATTACAGCAATTAAAAATTTTTCATTATTTGGCAAAAAACATTCAACAATACAGCTTTCAAAAATCATCTCAGTATTCAGATATAGAAATTCTTCTTTCATCCGTGCCGGAATGTAATTTTTAACTAGTATTTCTAAACCACCTTGCTTTTTTCGATTTCTGCTTACATGAAAAATTGGAAATCGCTAATATTAATTTTATTTGCCGAACTTAAATCTAAAAATGTTTCGCAAACTCCAAGAATATCCGTACCCGATTCAAATAAAAAAAGTTCAATTGCACCTTGCCCGCTCCTCCATCCACGACAGTTCCAAAAAGATATTCTCCTCATATTTGGGTTTTTATGAACATACATAAGAATTATAAGTGGAGATTTTTCAGAAATTCTCAGTGAGCAGTCCTATACGTAAGAACTTAAGGGACAATTTGACATGTCCAAAGGTTTTAAGAATAGCTCCAAAATAAAAGGAAGTTATTTTCTTGATAACTGTTCGAATCCTCTCTTGTTATGATAGAAATAGTAGAATTTGTTATAAAAACTGATGAATTACAGAGTAGAGTCGTTTGAAGTTAGCTGTTCAGTGGATAAAAGATTGCAAAAGTTCTTTTTCTTTACTTAGAAATTAAAATTTTGTATTTTCTTTCCAAACCGTTTCCACTTTTGAAATTAAAATTACGATTGAATACCAACATTGAATAAAATATCATGTGAGATTGTTAGTTGTATGAACTAGGATTCCATATAGAAAGACACACGTATCTGAAATGGTAGATCGAACACTATAGGAACCGAGCTAGCCTTTGATTTGAACTAGTCCTACGCCATTAAATTACCTACGCCATTTCGTCTCTGAGTAAAATCATCAAGCAAATCATAAAATACTAGTAAGAAGTTATTTAAATTTTATGTGTCTGTTATATATTAAAGGTTTGCTGAAATAAACTGTACCTATGAAAAGAAAATCTGGATAAAATTTTCTATATTTCTCATTTTTCCTATATCAGTTGTGAATTTAGGATTATACAAACTTTTGTACTTCAATTTACCCTTTGCTAGTGCAGTGTTTGATGTGGCAGTGCGGGACCCGGGGTTCGATTCTTGCTGCTGCTAGGTTGGGTGTTGGGCATGCGACCTGTCCATATAAAAAAAAGACCTAGCGACTGAAGTGTCCTTTCGACGCCCTGTGCACCATCAATGGCTCAGGAGGATCTTTTCTTTTCATTTTAGTATCGTTTGTACTCCACATTGTACTGCTTATAGTACCGCTTTGTACTCCACATCTTTTATACTGCTACTACTGACATGTAATTAAGCATATTTTCTTCGTATACTTCTATAAATGCAAACGCCAAAATATATCCTTTTTTTCACTGCATGATTAGTTGAAATTTCCAGAAGAAGTTCAGATAAATTTCCTCTGCTGTTTGGTTTAACGGCTTAGTCGATTTGGTGATTGATTGTCTCATAGATAGGAAGTCATATCGGAATTTACTGAGCAATATCATGCTGTCCTAATCTTTTTCTTCTTTTTTCCATCAAAACGCATCGTAACCAACATAAACAAGTGCTCAAGCAGATGTTTTAAGATACTATTAATTGTTTAAATTTGTGTTTATATCTTCTAGGAAAAATCGGACTTTCTATTATGAAAAGGCAGTCACTGACGGTCCGGGAGAGATGCTAATAACAAGCATTTTGGAAATAAGTAATTTTATCATTGTTATTTTTATATATTTGCCTGTGAATCTTTATTTATTACAATTGTTTTTTACGAGTCTATACGCCTTTTTTGCATTTCACTTTTAGGAGTGACGTCCTTCTATCACCTATAGACAACTAAATCAGAACAAGAAACCGCTGTCTAGGTCTAATAATTATATGAAAAAATATCTTCATGTGTCATTTTCTCGAGACTAACTTTAATTCATTTGTAGTGGAAAATTGGTAGGGTTTCAGATTGACATGTGTGCCAATGATTATGCGCATACATCTGCAGAAGAGCTCTTCCGTTCAGGAAAATTTGAGCCATAAAACTGCATTCTTTTTAAATCCCTTCCCTTACCCCTCTCCTCGATAAAATTCTGATGCTCGGGCTTAGATGTGCCTGCGTTTGCAACTACAATGATGTTTTGCAGGCAAACAATAATTTGCTAATCTAGGTTCAATTTCCATTTCAATTTTACTCTTTTTTCCAAGAGCGTATCCAGGGTTTTTGTCGGGGGGGGGGGGGGGGGGGTGGGGGGGGGGTCACAAAAACTTTACAAAACGCATTAAAAATTTATTTATGTGCATTGTGTTGCTTTTTTACATGTCGAACAAAACTTTGGGGGTTCAAACCAGGTACCCCCCCCCTGGATAGAGCCTTGATATTAGTGCATGCGCAATCGAGCACTTTCAAATAAAAGAAGGAGTATGGCGAGATTCATTTCAGGAAATGTTCCCCTTTCCTTTTGTTATTTCGAATGTTATTCGAATGTTATTGCGAATGGGTAGTTGTGCTTGCCCCCCCCCCCCTTGTCCTTTCTCTCTCGCTCTGCCGGTCTCTCTATTTCTCCTTCCACCCCTCCCTCTGTTCTCTGCAAGTCCTCTACCAAAGCGCTGAAATAGCATTAGATACAGACTGCAACTGTAGTTCTGTTAGCAAAAGATTCCAGATTCAAATGTTAATATTTGGAAGTTCAGTACTATTGCATAGGTGGGGGCTCATTACTTTCATTTTTCTATTTTTCAGAGTAAATCGTTTTCTTGTAAGTGGAAAAAGTGGAACAAATTCTATCCGTTTTCCCTTCAAATATTCTTTCCCGTTTTCCTTTATCATGTTAGCCCAAGGAATGATTTTCCTACAATTTCAAGTTGCTTTACAACTACCATGATTTCTTAAATAAATTACAATGGCCATAATAACTATATTTAAAATTTACCCAAATTACCACGGCCCTGCAAATTACCATAATGTACGATTACCATACTACGGTTATTCTTGAGAATAACCTAAATACACGTTTACACACCGTAATTAATGTGAATGGCCACATTTTTAGCTGCATCAATGAGTAGTTTTGATCGTCATTATGTTCACATAAGATTGCTCTCCATGGCTGCCACTGTTATGGAGGAAAAGTTGCCTAGTTGTTCAATAAAAGTTAATTCTTTTCAACTCAAGAAATTGCTCGAAAAACGAATTGAAAATGCCTAAGTTGGTAATTAAGTCGCCAGGACAAGCGAACCAAGTTCCTGTGTCAATAACGGAATTCCGGTTATACAAATCTTTCCAAAAGTGCCTTCAATATAGTTCTACAAGCTTTATTTTCAAGTAAGCTCAAGCGATGGTGAGCATAAAAAGATTACATGAAACTGTCCATTTTTATTTTTGAGCTTAAAAGTTAAAGTGTTGCTCTGTAAAAAAAAAAAAAAAAAAAAAAAAAAAAAAAAAAAAAAAAATGGTATTTTCTACGTCACCTTTCATTTATTTATTACATGAAATATAGGATAGTGTGTTTTTCTTTGTAGTTTATATAAATAGTTTATCGTAGTGAAATATTTTCTATTGTGTTTTTCTTGTTGAAAATGTTGTCTGGGTAAAAAAGTTAGGCTTGAAATCTTAGTGGAAGAGTTGACAGTTGGACACGTTTTTGAAGTAATTCACAACCATCAATTAAGCCTTTGAGGTAAGCATAAGCTGTCTGAAGGGAAAAGCTGATGATTGACTGGTGTCCAAGATCAAAATACCAACAGAAATCAGAAAAAATAACAGACGCATATTTTCTGTTGAATCTTCATTGGCTACTTTAGAGTCATCCATGATAGACCTTAAAAACTCTTTCCAGCCTATCCAGTCTAACCTGGCAAGATTAAATGACCGTTTTGAACAGCAGGCTTTGAGCAACCAAATTATTGTCTTTGGGGTGAAAGAGGAGACCTCCATTGAAAACACTGAAAGTCAATTCCTGTCACTATGTGCTGGGAAATTTCCTGGCATACCAATTATTCAGTCTGATGTTGTATCAGCCAAAAGAATTGGCAAACCATCTGCAAAACCCAGACCCATAGTTGTTGAATTTTGCAACTTACGAGTTCGTCAAGTGCTTCTCAGACAAAAGAAGGATTTGAAAGGATCAGGGATTCTATTTTCTGAGACACTTACAAAACCACGCTTACAACTTCTTTCATATGCCAAGTCAAAGCTTGGCTTACGTAATGTTTGGTCCAGTAAAGGTGATATCCTGTATAAAACCCAATCTGGAAGAGTGGTTAAGTTTAATAATCAGAGTGAAATTGATTTATGTGCTGCAAATGCAGATAAATTAAAGTGATGGATTTAGATTTATTTTCTTATAATATATTGCATTGTTTCTGTAGGGATTTACTTGCTGTTCTTAAAATATTCCTCTATTATTCTTTACTGTCCTCACATAATTTAGACTGGTACCATATTACACTTTGTGCCAATAGTTTGGACGATATGTCCCTTCCCACTAATATTTTTTTATGTTTGTTTGTGATTCTGTCACCTTCACGTTGTCTGATTTACATTATATTCTTGTTGTGTCATTATACTTGTAACCCCCATAATATCAACTGGTCACACATTATAGTTTGTGCTAATACTTATAATAATATGTGCCTTCCCACTGGTTTTTCTTTATGTTTGTTTATGATCCTTTCACCATCATGTAGCTTGGCTTCTATAATGTTTTTGTCATGTCAGCACATTTGCAGCTCATATAATTTTCACTGGTCCTATATTGCATTTTGGGCAAATATTATGAATCATATATGTTATCCCACTGTTATTTATTTATTTATTTTTTTTTTATGTTTGTTTGTGATCCTATCACCTTTATGCAGGCTGATTTCTTTCATATTTTTGTCATTTCAGCATAATTGCAGCTCATATAATTTTGACTGGTTCCAGATTATACTTGGGGCCAATATTTTGATGAATATGTGCCATGCCACTATTATTCCCTTATCTGGGTTAGTGATCCTATCACCTTCCTGTAACCTGAATTCTATCATATTTTTTTCATGTCAGCACACATGCAACTTGCATAATTTTGACTGGTCCCATATTATATTTTTGGTCATTATTTTGAATAATATATGCCATCTCATTGATATTTCTTTATCTTATTTTTTGATGCTATCACCCTTGTGTACCCTGAATTCAATCAAATTTTTGTCATGTCAGTATATATGCAGCTCTCATAATTTTTTACTACCCATAGTATACTCTGGGCTAATATTTGGAATAATATGTGTCATTCCATTGATATTCATTTATATTTGTCTGTGATCCTATCACCTTCAGGTAGGCTGACTACTATTATATTTTTTTTTTCTCTCTTTCTTTCTCATGTCAGTTACAGCTTACATAATTTTCTGGTCCCACATTATAAATTGGGCCAATACTTTGATTCTACTTTCATTTTACTGATATCTCATTATGCTTTTTGTGATCCTCTCACCTTCATGTAGCCTAACTTCTATTATTTTTTTGTCAGTCCAGCACACTTGCAGCTCATGTAATAGCAACTGGTGTCACATTATACTTTGGTCCAATACTTTGGATAATTTGTGCCATCCCACTTATATTTCTATGTGTATATTTATTATTTGTGATAATTATGGGTGATTTCTCTTTTCTTTTGAATTCTTCTATTCTTCATTTGGTTACATTTGATCAACCAATTAGGGCTGGTAAACAAGAGACTCACACGCTTGACCCTCTCCTTGAATCTATGGTTAATTCTAGCTGTAATTATCACACTACCATTGATTATTGTGATAAAATTATACCCTCACTGTCTTTAAATAGTAGCTTTAATGTATTTTGTTTGAATGTGCGTGGGATAAGAGATAAATGGGATAGTCTGAAATCGTATTTGTGGTCTGATAATTCTTGCCCTTTTGATGTAATTGGTTTAACAGAAACATGGTTATCTGATGGTGAAGATTTTACAGCCTATGATATGCATGGTTATGTTGCTGTCCATATCCCCAGAATGGTAACAAAGTGCTCAGGAGGTATTTCTTTATTTATAAAGTCTGATATTGAGTTTAGAAGAAGGTCTGACCTTGAATCCTTGTTTACATCAGTAGTGTCAAATAGTAGGACAGTTTATTCTCTTGTTATTGATCTGAAAAGCCAGTTTGCATGTGACACTGTTTGTTTGTTTTATAAGCCCCCTCCTTTTCCAACACATTTGTTCTGTGATTTGCTTGATCAACTTTCTTGTGTGGGGTCTTTCTCTAAAAAACGTATTTGTGTTTTGGGAGATTTTAATTGTAATATGTTAAATATTGGATCAAGTGATGAATGTGACCATCTCTTTGATGTGCTTTCTTCTGCTGGTCTACTTCCTTCAATTTTTTTTCCTTCTCGTGTTGACCCTACTAGAAATTCTGCCACTTTAATAGACAATATTTTCATTTCTCATTCTTCTAATTTGAAGTTTACTTCTGGTCTTGTTTTCACTGATCTTTCTGATCACTTCCCTATTTATGTTTCACTTTTTGTGCCTCAAACTGAGATTGTTGTGGATGAGCAGGGTGAGTTTTCTTTTAGAACTTCCACAGATAAAGAAATTTCTAATTTAATACATAGTCTTCAGAGTAATGATTGGTCTAGTGTTCTTGAAGCTAATGATGTTGATTGTGCAACGAATTTATTTTTGTGTCGTATGGGAGCTCTGTTGGATAAGCATTTTCCTCTTAGAAAGAGGCCAAGGAATTCCATACCTAAATGTCCATGGATGTCTAGAGGTCTGATCAATGCTACACATATGAAGGCGTCTCTGTTTAAGGCTGCATGTAAAAGTAAGACAAAGGATGATCTTTTGAAGTATAAACTTTATAAAAATGTGCTTACTTCTTCAGTACGTGCAGCCAAAAAGCTATATTTTTCGCGTCGAATTGATGAGTGTAAGGGGAATTTGCGAAAGGTTTGGACTGTAGTTAATGAAGCTCTTTCCCGCAAGAAACTCAAACAGTCCCCCCTTGTCACTACAGGAAAGCTGATGGATCTTTCGTGGACAAAAATTCTTCAGCAAGCGCCTTCAATTCGTATTTCACCTCACTTCCTTCAGTTCCTAATCCACCCTACAGCAGAGTCAGTAGTTTTTCCCTTAGCAGAAAAGTCATTTTTCCTTTTTCCATGCAGTGATACCGAAATTTCTAACATTATTTCTCAGCTTTCAAGTAGCCGTACAGTTGATGGTTTTGGTTTGAGCTGTAATGTTCTTAAAAAAATTGGTCAGTTTGTTTCTAACCCCATCTCACACATAACTAACCTCTCTCTTTCTTCTGGTGTTTTTCCTCATTTATTTAAGGTTGCTAATGTTGTACCTTTGTTTAAAAAAGGTGATTCATCTCTAATTTCAAACTATAGACCTATTTCTCTCCTTCCTGTAATTTCTAAGGTTGTTGAAAAAGTAGTGTATTGTAGACTCTCTTCATTTGTATTTAGTACTAATACGACTGCAGGTAATTCTCTCATAACTAACCATCAGTATGGCTTTCGTCCCAGTTTCTCTACCTTGCATGCACTTTCAGATGCAACAGAGTTTGTGCGTGTTAATCTTGACAAGGGCTTGTGTGTTTTGGGTCTATTTCTTGACTTTTCAAAGGCATTTGATATGGTCGTTCACTCTGTTCTTTTGTCTAAATTATCTTCATTTGGAGTGCATGGAGTCCCACTTGAATGGTTTAGGTCTTACCTCTCAGGGAGATCTCAGTATGTTTCGGTTAATGGTACTTCTTCCTCTTCCTTGCCTATTGTGAAAGGTGTGCCACAGGGCTCTGTGCTTGGACCACTTTTGTTTTTAATTTATATTAATGATCTTGTTGATGGTCTTCATCCCCTTGTGCACCCTATACTTTTTGCTGATGACAGTAACTTCTTCATTGCTGCAGTGGACCTGCCATCTGCCATTTCCCTAGCTCAAGGTCTTCTTGATAAAGTAAAAGATTGGTGCTGGTCAAATGGTATGACTCTCAACAGCCAAAAAAGTGCCATTGTACACTTTAGAACCCCTTATCGTATGAGAGACGCAGGGGAACCAACCATCCTGACTTATGGGAATGATATTATACCGCAAGCTACTATAGTGAAATTTCTTGGTGTGTATCTTGACTGTTTTCTTTCTTTTAAACCCCATATAACTCATACCCGTTCCCTTGTCCTCCGCCAATCTTCAATGTTATACAGGGTTAACTCATTTCTTCCCCCTGATGTTATGCTTTCTCTTTATTATGCTTTTATTTTTCCTTACCTTTCTCATTGCTGTTCTGTCTGGGGTAGTACTAATAAATCTCTTCTCTGTTCACTTCAAAGAGCCCAAAATAGGGCAGTGAAGGCTACTTTTCTTCTTCCTCGTTTTTACCCTTCCTCTGATCTTTATAATGATGCTGGAATAGCTCCGCTGGATCGTATTGTGGGTAAAAGTTACCTTTATTTAGCACATTCTGCTTTTCTAGGTAGACTCCCACCATCTCTGCAGCAGTTTTTCTTTCTGTCAGGCTCAGGTAGGTACTCTTCTTTTTTACGTAGCTCTTATCGCAGGTTCATTTTACCTAAGCGTTCATCGACAGCAGGTCAGAGGTCTCCTGTTTATCAATCTATTTTACTATGGAACTCCATCCCTCCTGATGTCCCTCTATCTCTTTCTGCAAAGGCACTTTCTCGCTGGGTATTTCCAGTATAGTATTTTCCCCCTTTTTTCTTCATTTTTTGCATTCTATCCACATTTATGTCTTTTTTTTTTCATTCAATATATTTCAAATAATTCTCCTATTATTTCTCCTATTTTCATAAATGTCTCTTATCTTATCTAATTTTTTTTTTTTTTTTTTTTTTTTTTTTTTTTTTTTTTTTTTTTTTTTTTTTTTTTTTTTTAGTGCTTTATAATAGTGTCTTATTTGTTTTGTTGGCCCTGTACAAGCTTAGCTTCTTGGGTGTGTTTAAATTTTTAAGTTTGTAATTGTATTGTTTTTTTTAGTTTTTTTTAGTATTAATAAATTGATTGATTGATTGATTGATATGGTTTTGAGCATAACGCTGATAGAAAACTAGAAATGTTTACTGAAAACTAGGAATGTTTTATCAAGACTATAGCACCATCTGTTTAGTTTTCATCATATGAACAGTTCCTATTAAGGGTCATTGTTATTTCTTTCTTATTTTTTAATCTAAGACACTAGATAACAACAAATTTCAACTCGTTCGCATTTATCCAAAAACGATGGCGGTATTCCGCTATTGTCGATAGTACTCGACAACAATGATCAACTGTATTGTTCTACTTTTTATGAACATAAAAGGGCCTAAATTTGTTATTTCAACCAATGAAGGTATTGATTATTTATGACAATTAACCTTGGAACTCTGCCTCCTTAAATCAAATTGGATAAGGATAGCTTGGTCTGAAATGTAACAAAATTAAATAAACATCTTCATTCTGAGCGCGTCAATTGGAAGTACGACTCAACTTCATAATCTCAACATTAACTATAAGCAGTAGAGAGGGAGTGTCCATTCTATTCTCATATCCCACCCTACCTGTAGAGGAGCGTAAATCGTGGCGCTTAGCGCAATGATTTTTGCGACGCCGTTAAAATTCGTTGTTCGGTTCAATAAAGACCACGAAAATACTGACATGTCATCTGTAGAAATTTCGAATTTGGTTGGTAAACGCAGCAGTCTTACCGACTCCTGCCGTGATTTTATAGATGGTATTACAACTTTCAATTTGGTTAAATAAACGGTATTAAAAAAGTAACATGATATGTACCGAATCTAAATCTCGGTTGGTAAATGCAACGGTTTTACCAACTCGTGCAGTGATTTTACGTATTGTACTCGAAACGGACATTATGCTAATTATTGATAAAAAACAGTCGGTATTAATGATCAGCCAGTCGGTAAAATCTCTTCCTCCCCCCCCCCCCCCCAAGTATTTTGGCTAGTAACAGCACTGGTGGAGGGGGTATAAGTTACAAGTTTTGAATTACAGCCTGACCTCAGAAATTGTTGCACATTTGGAATATACTAGGGAAAATAGTAAATCTTGTTTATAAAGTTAGAAAAAAACCTGCTTGACTTTTTCCCTAAGCGTGAAATATTTTTCATTTCAATCCTTAGATGCCTATTAAGTTTTTTACAGGAACTTTTCAAAGCAAACCATTGAAAATAGTCCATAGTTTTTTTTTATTTTATTTCGAAATGCAGAAGCATGAAATTAGGTGATATAGAATTTGTTTACTCAGGCAGGAAGGATGGGGTACATAGACAGGGAGTAGGGCTCATGATGAATAAGGAAGCTGCTAAGTCTTGTTTAGGCTGGGAAGGTATTAATAATAGAATACTAATTGCTCATTTTATGACTAGAAAGTTCAGGGTATCAGTTATAGTAGTATACGCCCCTGTAGAACCGACTGACGGAGATACTAGGGACTCAGATGAATTTTACTTACAGTTACAGGAGCAAATAGACAAGGTCCCAGGTAGAAATATGATGTTATTACTGGGAGATTTTAACGCCCAGGTTGGTAGAAATAGGGATAGATGGTATCCCAGCCTAGGTGAATTTGGTGTAGGAAAAGAAAACAGTAATGGATACAGACTTTTGCAATTTTGTAGGTATAACAATCTAGTTATAACCAATACGGTGTTTGGTCATAAAATAGTTCATAATTTAACATGGTATTCACGTGATGGTAAGACAGCAAACCTTATTGATTATATTATAGTAAACCTAAGACTGGCAGGATCAATACAAGATACTAGGGTATATAGAAGTGCTGTTATTGATGTTAAAAGTAAAGATCACCATCTAGTAGTGTCAAGGGTTAATTTAAAACTGATATATCGGAAGGGTAACTACCTCCCGGGAAGCTATGATGTTGGTAGACTCCAGGATGAGAATTTGAGAGAAACTTTCCAGGAACAGTTGAATACTAAACTTGAGAGTTTAAAATTTGATAATGTGGAAGATGGTTGGAATAATTTTAGAAAAATAATTTGTGAAGTTGCGGAAGGTGTATTAGGGAAGAAAGCCAGAACTGCAGCTAAGAATATTAGTGAAAAAGCTTTATGTTTAATAGAAAGGAGAAAGGACTTGTACAAGAATTATCTGAGTGATAGATCGTATGAAAACAAAAGAAATGTAAAGAAAGTGGAGAAAGCATTAAAATATGAACTAAGGGGGTGTGAAGTGGAGGCCATGGATAAAATTGCCGAGGATCTGGAAGATGCAGCTAGACGGCATAATAGTAAAATATTGTACTGACACGTTAACAAATTGAGAGGGAGTAGTCAATCCGGACTTGTCCCAGTTAAAGATAGGAATGGGGTCGCAATTAGCGATAAGGAAAAAACTAAAGAGAGATGGGCCGAAATTTTGAGAACTTGCTTAACCGAGATAGAGGTGCAGGAAAAAATATAGAGGAAAATGAAAAAGTTTGTGATACCTTGGATGTGAAGGAAGATTTGTTTTGTGAGGAGGAAGTAGCAACAGTATTAAAAGGATTAAAGAATAATAAGGCTCCAGGTGCTGATAGGGTGGTAAATGAGTTTCTTAAATATGGTGGCAATGGGGTTAGAAATAAGTTACTGAAGATTATGAATATGATTTTTGAAAAAGGGGAAGTACTTAATGATTTTAGGAAAACCTTAATTAAGCAACTTTATAAGAAAGGTGATAAAAGTGAGTGTGGTAATTATCGAGGGATTAGTCTGGTTTCTGTAGGTAGCAAATTACTTAGTAATATGATACTTTTTAGACTGAGAGATGCCGTAGACAAAGTTTTAAGAGAAGAGCAGTGCGGTTTTAGAAAAGGCAGAGGATGTGTCGACCAAATTTTCACTCTTAGGCTAATAATTGAGAAGTGCCTGAGTTTTCAAACACCTTTGGTCCTCAGTTTTACAGATTATGAGCAAGCGTTCGACTCTGTTGATAGAAGAGCTTTAGTAAAGGTTTTATCCTTGTATGGTATACCAGACAAATACATTAAAGTGATTAGTGCTATGTACGAGAATAACACTGCTGCGGTTAAGGTAGGAAATGAGGTTAGCAGCTGGTTTTGTATTAAATCAGGAGTTAAGCAGGGTTGTGTTCTATCCCCCTTTATATGGATTATTTTGATGGACTTTGTTTTAAGGAGCACAGGAAAGGCAATGGGAGACCACGGAATCAAATGGGGAGGAAAAAGTCTCCTGGACTTGGATTATGCTGATGATTTAAGCATCCTAGATGAAAGTGTGAGCAAAATGAATGAAGTTTTAGAGGTTTTGCGAGTTCAGGGTGCTAGAATTGGTTTGAAAATTAATGTTAGGAAGACTAAGTCACTAAGGCTAGGAATAAGTGAAGATGAAAAGGTGACGAGGGGTAATGAAAAGATTGATCAGGTGGGCAGCTTCACTTATCTTGGTAGTACTATTAGTAAAGATGGTGGGAGCAGTGAAGATGTTAAAAATAGAATAGCCAAGGCTCAGGGGGTTTTTTCACAGTTAAAAAAAGTCTGGAAGAATAGGAAGATAGGTCTGCAAACCAAGATTAGAATATTAGAAGCTACAGTGATGACAGTGGTCAAATATGGCTCTGAAGCATGGACGCTCCGAAAAGCGGATGAAGATTTGCTAGATGTTTTCCAGAGAAATTGCTTAAGGATTGTTCTGGGTACCCGGCTGACTGACTGTATTTCAAACAATAGGCTATACGAAAAATGTGGTTCAATACCGCTCTCTAGGGCTATAATGAAAGTAAGGTTGAGGTGGTTAGGGCACGTTGTGCGGATGAAGGATGACAGATTGCCGAAGATTGTTCTTTTCGGCCAACCATCTAGGGCTAAACGGAAAGCAGGTCGTCCCCGTCTTGGGTGGGAGGCCGTCATAAAGAAATATTTAAAGGAAATGGGAACTTCGTGGGCGGGTGTAAAAAGGGAGGCTTTGAATAGATTGCAATGGAGGAGGAGCCTGCGTAGCTGTGTTGGCCTCAGGCGGCTTGATGCTGCGGTGAGTTGTTAGTAGTAGTAGTAGTAGTAGTAGTAGTAGTATAAACTGAAATTTGCGTTCCAAAAGTACATTTTTATTTATCTTACATTTGCAGATTTTGGCTTAAATGCCTAATTCATACGAATGGGAGAAACCGATGGTTTTCACAAAAACCGTTGGTTTTTCGTTTGGTTTTCTTTTAGGTACGGTGGGATTTCTGGCATGAATTTTGTTCTAATAAAACCTAAGGTTTTTGATTTTCCTTCCTCTGACCGGCAAAGGAATAAACTGTTTAAAAGAAGAATGCGCACAATTATATTGCTTTGAACTAATTGAAAAACATAGAGAAATTATTGGTTTTTGAACCAAGAGAAATTTAAACAGATGATATTTAACAGAGATGAATGTAAAAATTTTCTGTGTGAAAAAGTCTTAAGTTTTTCCTTTTGGTTTTCGATGACAAATTTCCTTTTGGTTTTCATTTGGTTTTCCATGTGTGTTTGGTTTCTTTGTGGGTGGCAGAATGCATTGAAAACATATAATGTGGGCTATATATTTGCACATAGTCAAGTAAGTGAAGCTATTTACTTGGTAGCTATTCTTGTTACCGAACACCACTTCTTCCCCCTCATTTATTCTTTTTCTAAGCAACTTACGTCATCTTTACATTAATTCTCAAGCCTAAACAGCACACATATTTGGACGTTTTCCTTTCCGTTTACATTTGGACACTTTAATAAATTTTATCAATCCTTACTGTACAAAAACTTTATCTGTGTGTTATAAAAGTGAAACCTTACATAATAGATCTTCTGCTTAAATGAAGTACAAGCAAATTGTTTTCAGCTTCACAACTTTGCTCAATCCCAATTTACAGGGAGTTAAAGATATGCAAATACATTTCCTAGATTTTGAAAGAAAACATTGATGTGGCTTAAAATTCTACTCAAATAACAGGAATTGCATATTCAGAAGTAAAACCAGAGAAAAAAAAACTGATAACTGAAAATTAAAGTAAAATTTTGTTTTGAAGCAAAAACTGCCTTAGCATCCATGACTTAAAATTTTAAATCTTTTGCTTCTTGAGGAAAATTTTTAAGTTTGGACAAGTTTGACGGTAAAATCAAGAGTAGCCCCAAAGTATTTGGCTTTTTATCGACAGATGTGACTATAATGTGGCACGGGCATTAGCAAGCAACGATCAGGGCAAAAAGAATACTTCTTCTACGCTAACTTATATATTTAATTTGTAGATGGCAGGATGCTGAAACCTAAGTCTGATAGAAAGCAAAAGCCGGTAGCTTTGTAATTTTCTATTGCTTTAACGTTTCAATTTTTATATTTGGGTTGTTTAGCCTATTCAAGTGATCTTAGTAAGCACCAGTGTTGTATCAAGTAAGGCTTTGAAGAATCCACAAAGACAGTGTCCTCATTGTTCACAAAAAAATGAGATTAGTACCATTAAATTCCTGATTTTTGTATCACTAAGATATCCACTCTCCAGAACAAAACACTAAAAAAATAATGCAAGGACTAGCCTAGGCTGCTTTTAATTATTTGAAATACTTATTAGGATAAGGTTGGCCATTAAGTGGCAAAATTCTACTTTAGCTACTTTTGTCTATCTTGGAAAGGGGTTAGGTTGGAAAATAAAACTTTCAAGGATGGATCTACAGGCTAAAACATGTCCCAGGAAGGTATTTTGAAATACCTACCTCCACTCCTTCTACCTCTTGAGGGTCCTGAAACTTTCTGGTAAATTTGCAGGTGGCACAATAATTTAGCTAGGATGAAAGTGAATATATCATTTAATGCCTTTCTTTATTCTCTTTCATAGCCTACTTCATAATTGCTTCTGTTGCAAATTGCATCTTGAGTCCTTAAAGGGGCCCAAAGGTATTTTATATGAATTAGGAAAGAGCATAAAAAAGTATCAAATGATGTTTTCACTTTCTTCCTTGCTAAATTATATGGCCTACTGCAAAGTTACCATGAAATTTACCCACCCCATCCCCCTAATGTGCAAATATATACCCTGAATTATTGACAGCAAAGTTTCAAATTGCAAAATACAGCTCTATTTTTGTTGACAGCATTTGAAAATCTTGAAATGTCTAGAAAACAGTTTATATTTGTATTGCCCAATAAGTGAGGTTTGTATTGTTATAAATAAGTATTTTTTGAATATATTACTCTTGAACAACTTATTTATAAACTAGTGATATGTCTTTAACAACTTTTCAATAACTTATTTTAAAAGGTGCATTATGTTCATCATTTAGCTAGAAGAGTAATTGACACATCTGCAATTCACATATTTATATTTTATTATTTAAATTTGTAGTTTCTAGTAGGCTATCTGTCTTTTATACAAGTTCATAAGGCTTAGAAATATAGGGTGTGTCCCAAAAGCTCTAGAAATTTTGTTGTAAAAAATCATTTATTCAACAATAATTCAAAAAGACCCCATGTAGGCATCAATGGACATGTCTTGTAGACAGGTGGTCAAAGCATCTTTTACCCCTTTCAATGTCCTTTGAGCAATCTCTTGATTCTCAAGAATAAAAAGAAAACCAGTATGGCAAAATGTGGGCTCTATAGTAGCTGGGGAAGTGTAGCAACACCCATTTTAATTAGTAACTTGCAAACCAGATGTTGCTGTGACTGGGTGCACTGTCACTGCACAAGACCTGATTCTCATAAACATCTTTTTGGGACTATTGAACCCTGTCCCTGAACTGTCTTAGCACTTCACATTAATACTGGCTGTTAAAAGTATGTTCTTTGGGTACAAATTCTTGATGCACTAAACCTTTGTTGTCAAAAAACACAATGAGCATAGCCTTTACCAGCAATTTGTTTATTCTTGCTTTATTTGGTCAGGATGCCTATTGATGTAGCAGTCACTGCCCTGACATTGGGATTCAGGATCATATTTAAAAACCCATGTTTTGTCATTTGTGATGACTCTGTCTAAGAAATTGGGTTTAGACTGTACCCACAAAGATCAGAATTTAAGAAACATGTGTATAATGATTACAGTCTAATTCACCATGAATTGGCACAATGTGATTGGTCTGTTATTGAATGTATGCATGTAGAAGAGACATGGTCAACTATGAAAAGGATATTACTGAGAGCTATTTAAAATCACTCTTCTGTAAATTGGGAAAGGAAACCAAAAACCATCCCATACATTACAAAAAAAATTAAAAGGTCAGGGACAGAAAAAAGAAATACTGGAAGCTGTACATAAAAAATTGCAACAAGAAGGATTATTATTACACAAAATACAAACAGGCACATAAGCAACTGCAAAATCTTACTTGAAAAACAACTGAAAACTATGAGGAATCAATAGCAGCTGCAATGAAAACTAACCCCAAGAAACTCTGGAGGTACACATCATCTGGTAACCCTGGTAGGCATTCTGTTACATCTGTTACACAACTTCTACTGGATGGCAGTAAAATTCATAACCCAAGGGAAATTGCCAATAAAATAAATAAGCAGTTCATCTTGGTATTTGTTGTCCCTGATAATACTCCAATTCCAGATCCCCCAAGGTAAGAAATTTTAAATGGTATGGTGCCCATGAATATAACCAAATCTGAAGTAGAAACCCGATTGAAGAAGATTAACCCAAATAAATTGACAGGGACCAGATGGAGTACCCCCCTGGCTACAACACAAGATGTATGCAGTATTGTCCCATCCTCTCACTCTACTTTTCAAAAGTCCCTTAGTACTAAATATATTCTGTAAGATGGGAAGGATGCTTACATCATACCTGTACACAAAGGAGGCAATAGAAATGAAGCTAACAATTATTGACACATTAGTCTTACCTCAGCAATTGGGAAACTACTCAAAGGTATAGTCAATTCAGCCATTATGGTCTATTTAAATACTAATAATCTACTGTCAGCTAATCAACATGGATCTTGTCCCAATCAATCAGTTGACACTAACCTCATCAACACATACAATCATGTCTCAAAATTAATGGATGAGGGATCTCCTGTTGATATGTTATTACTGGATCTAGCCAAAGCATTTGGTACAGTTTGTCACAGGAGACTAAACTCTGTGTGATGAGCATCCATGATGATATTGTCAACTGGATAATGCAATTTCTTACCAATAGGAAGCAGGTGGTAAGGGTATTTGGAGACAATGGATTAACCTTCTTCTCAGAGTCAGTAGATATAAAAAGTGGAGTACCCCAAGGAACAGTTTTGGGTCCAACTTTATTTAATATACAAAACACCTTCAATCAAAGAGAATAGAATTTTATTTTATGCAGACATTCCAAAATACTTGGTCCTGTTCATGACCCTCAAAGTGCCAGAGCCATCCAGGCTGATCTTGATGCATTGTCAAAGGGGGCAAAATCCTGGTGGCTTGAATTTAATATCCAGAAATGCAGAGTCATTCATTTTGGAGGAAATAACCCTTTGTGCCAGTATTTTATGGAATCTAGTGATATTTAAAACAGCCACTCAAATGTAGTCATGGTGAAAAAAAATCTGGGAGTCTTGGTTGATGATAAGCTCAAGTTTAATTTTCATGCACAGTCTGTAGTAGTCAGTGCCAACCAAACTCTTGGTTTAATAAAAACAACATTCTGCAGTAGATCTCCAGCTGTGATCACCAAGCTCTTAAAGGGGCTGATCAGACTGAAATTGGAATTTGGGATGTGTGTTGCTAATCCAGTAAATAAGAGTGATATCTCAACTCTAGAATCAGTGCACCAGTCAGTTCACCAAGTACCAGAGGCTACCCCTTGAAGCTTTATCAAAAACGGGCTACCACAAGGGTGCAAAACAAATTCTATTCTAACTGAGTAGTCAGCCTATGGAACTCCCTCAGCCAGAATGATATTATGTTGCCCAGTATTGAAGCCTTCAAGTCTGCAGTTGACAAAGACTGGTGCAAGAAACCTTGGCTCACAATATGGGATGCACCTATCAAGTTGAATTATCATCATTAGTGACTGGTGTTCACAGGAGTTGTCCTTATTGTTGGCAAGTGTGATTTAAGGGAGTTTAAGGTAAGTCCAAATTAGCTTCCTTATGTTCAAGCAGGCCCTGAAACATTGGGCCTTCAATCTGTCTGTGAGCTTTTTTGGAAACATTTTTTTCACATTTCCCTTACAAAATCCTTGGCTAAACTTTGGTGAACATATTTTCAGCAAATTTCACATGCCAGCTAGTATGTGAGTGCTCAGTGATTCATTATTATTTTAAAACCTTTGCAAATTTACCACAGTTTTGGTTGTTGAAGGGTGCCCTAAGCACTTGTTGTTGTCAACAAATTCCCTCCCCATCCAGAACCTCTTGTGCCACTCAAAGTTTGGCTCTGGAACATTTTGCTACCCCTATAGGCTTGCTGTAGAATCTTAAGCCCATCTACACCATTCTTGTCCAGTTTGACACAAAATTTGATTGGATTGTATCTCTAAATTCTGTGCCATCACTATTCCAACTATTTTTGACATTGTTCAAAACACACTACACATAAAGAGAGCTCTTGCCTTGACCACAGCCCACAAGTGATTGAGCAATATTTATCAGTTTTGCTGAGACTTCCTACCAATATTCCTGCTTTGTTAAACCCAGTGTCATGCTGGTTTTCTTTTTGGTAGTGAATAGCCAACTTTTAGGGAAAATGGACTACCAGTTGACACCAATTTTTCTTATTAGGAAGGAGTTTCAATCAGTTCAAAATACCTTGGGTGACATATTGTTAAAATCCAAATAAACAGACATGTCCATTAAAGCCTCTTAGAACTCTTAGGGCATGTACTACATAATGACATTTGTAAATTTGAGGAAAACATGACACAAGCAACAACACTAAAAGATCTTTTGGATAAAAAAAAATCGTACTTTTTAATCTTTGTGTTTGTGTTTTTCTGATACCTGTTATAGTACTCAATGAAACCCATTAATCATAGTATCATACCTTTCAGTCTGTGTCACAATAGTGAAGCAGTTTTCATTTTTCATATGCAGCAGAACACAGAATAATCCAAAGACCCAGTTTGCTTGGTAAGAGGGAGAAAAACAATAAGCAAGAATGTATTTCTAGTAGGTGGGTGCATGGCAACAAGGAGGGGGGGGTAGCACCCCAGCATTTTTTGAAATTTGGTGAAATTTGGACCAAAGTCCAAAATATGCATCAACATCTCAGAGAGATACCAATTCCAAAATCTGTTATAGAACATTGAAAATTCGGTAGAACAATTTATAAATTTTGCAAAGGAAGTCTTGTAGTGTTATTTATAGTTATTTATTATATTTAAAGCCAAATCAAAATCTAAAATCACTGCTAGTTTGAAAAGAATTTGAGGATTTGGTTGAATTGCACACAAGGTTTTACTTTTCTTTCTCTCTTCATTCCAAAATTCAAGTGAATTTTCCAGAATAGATGTGGTAAAATACAAAATTCATTAATTTTGGGTTTTCTAGTTTTGCCAAATCACAAAATTTAAACTAAGAAAGCAAAATCTGTTTCTGTCCTGAAATAAGTTATTCACCTCCCAAATTTACTGCTTTTGCATTGGTTTGCCCTATTTTATTTTGTTTATTTTTGCCAAAATATAACAGTGAGCAATAAAATAAAATAAGCAAAATGTGGCCTTCGTTACATGATTCAAGAATATTCTTGAATCATAATTATTCAAGAATATAATTAGCACCCCACCAAAATAAATTTAGACTAAGGAAAGGTTTGCCATTTTGATATTGTTGTGTGACATTGTCTGCCAGTTTTTTAGTTGTTGTGATTTTTTTTCTTGTATTGTTTTTGTGACCCCAAAATGCAAATTCGACTCTTTGGGGCTTGTGATAGGAATTTCTTGGAATAAATATCTCATCCCAATTTCTCCATGCCAGTGCATCTTTCATCAATGGTGTGCTGCTGATAAATCAGCATGGTGTCAGTGTCTGCTGCTGGGAGTCATGATGTCAAAATATGCTTAGGCAGTAGAAAAACATGATTACCAGAACTTTTGGGACAGACCCTGTAAGGAAGTTGTAGAGAAAGGAGCTCAAGATTACCTTCCAAGGGCATGGTTTAGCTCTGAATTCATGTTTGAAAAGCTAATTCCCCTAAATCAACTATTTTCGAGATGTTAAAAATCCCTTTATCTGTAGTTTTACCTTTTTTTTGGCTAGTAGAACTGTAAAATGAGATAAATATATTCACATTTAATTCCCCAGTCAGTGCTCTTTCTAATTATTATAATTGCTGCCGTTACAGTCCCCCCCCCAACCATAATAAGACCAAATATAGGCTGTGTACAAACATTTTCTGTTTATTTTAATTGACTTTGTTTGGCATTACAACATAATTGTTAGAAGAAAAAAAAAAAATAGTGCAAACACCACAGTGCCAGCAAACTTTTGAATATATGCTTGGACTATGTCTTGCCTTATTAAAGGGGCCAGATTCATCTGAAGATTGAAAACTTTACCCAATTGATTTGGTAAAATTATAGGACAACCTGTTATGGTTTTAATGGGTCTCTCTTTAAATTCAATGAATAAGAATTACAAAAATAATACAATAAAAAGGTGAATAACAAAAGATGAAGAATGGTGAGTAATTTTTTGGTTGTATATTAATTTGCTAGCTAAAAGATGAACATTGCAGTTGATACAAATTCTCACTGTTATTCCAAATATGCTAATTGCTACCATCACAAAATTCCATTTTGAGGGCTAAAAGGGACCTTTAAGGTCACACTTTGTTTTTCTTTTTTGTTGGCCTGTAGAACTAAAATAGAATCATACCAGTTGATAGAATAATTTCAATGCTATGTTGATATTGCAAGTTATCTATTACAAATGAATGTCATTTGCAGGATGAAAGAACGAATGAGACCCATTCCACATTGCTTTCAATTGAAACAATAAAAAAAAAAAAATCAAAGTTGAAAATAAACAAAATGGAATAGAATAAAAAGCTAAATCCCCTTAATAAGAATATAGCAAACTACACATTGCTTTTAAGTAACAAATGTAAATTTACTGTATTAAGTAGAAATCAGACACAAATGTACCATTCTATTCACTCCTCATTGTTCTTTTGAAAATAATAATCACTGTTGTGATAATTGCCTGCCCCCTCCTAGGGGGTCAGATATAGACATCAACGTCAACTAATAATTGCATTTTTAGAGGGGGAAAAATTATTTCCCACTACCTAGGGCGTGTGTGTGTGCAAAATTGTCTTTTTTTCAATGTAAATACTGCAAAAACATTTTTGACAGAAAATGTCACAAAAGATGTATTTTCAAAATATAATAGTTGGGCTTAGGTCCTCTAACCTTCCCCCATTGCCACCACAGGATATAGCCCAAGACTGTGTGAAAAGCTTGCTGATTTCTTTTCTTCTTTTTTTCAAACCAGCCTTATTTTGTGTGTGTAAACTTTGTGCTTGTGCAAACTCAAAAGAGTGTTTTTCAGTCAAGATATCAAGCCACCTGATACTATCTACAAAAGGGACAGTGAAGCTCTTACAACAGAGGGGAGTTGCAGTAGCATAGTTATAGGAGAGAAACTCACACTTGTTCACATTTAGCTAAACACCAATATCAGAAAAAAGAAGCAGAAACGATATAATTCTTTAGCGAAAGACTACCCTTGAAATGGCTAATTGAAAGCAAGTGATCAGCTTGCACACGTTAATAAACATTTGCAAAACCAAAAAGGCAAGTGCCTGAGAACCTAGCCAGAACAGTAGCAATAGAATTTCAAAAAGTGTAGGAGGTAAAACTCATCTTGCCTTGTTCCTTACTGCACCTTTATAATAGTATCTGGTGTATTATTACTAAGTTAAAAAAGGAGTTTGAATACCAAAGTTTCAGAAGCTTTATAACTGAAACACCAACCCCAGAACTACAAAAAAAAAGAAGCCGACAGTGGACCACAAAATCAAATGATTTGGTATAAATATAAATACCATTTGCCTTGGAAGAACTATCAAGAAATCACTACATTACTTGTTTTGATTTTATTGTGGTTTTCGAGTTCATGCACCAAGCAAAGGTTCTTGCTGAAAGCGAAAAGAACCGATAATTTGGAACAAAAACTCTAACTGACATTCTCCATCTTATGATATATTTAAGGATTTAAGAAGGAAAAAAATTGACAAGCTATAATAGATGAATCTCTATGATTTATACAGGGTGAATTTGGTACTGTTAATGAAAGGAAATCACTTGGTGTGTATCACAATAATTTAATATCAACAAACACCAAGGATATTAGACTAAGCTGCTTTTTTGGTGGTATCCAAGGATTTACATTCCATGATAGCTCAAAGGAACTTTGCTACGTAATTAGTAAAGATGCAGGTGAGTGTGAAAAAATGCAGGTTTCAAATCTTCCATGAAACAGTCCTGTTTTTCAGACTGTTAATAGTGGGCTTTCTGCCCTGTTCTTCTTATTTTCCATGTTTAAGGTACTATATAGCTCCAACTCAAAGATATTTGTAGCTCTTTTGCCTCTATGAATTTGCAGTTCTATGATGCTTGACAGGTTTTCAGTCCTTTTCAGGTTATCAGTCCTTTTCAGATTTTCAGTCGTGTTGGTAGAGAACTGGAAAGGCAAGAAAATCCTGTGAAACAGAAGTAATAATAACTTCTGAAAAGCGCATTGAATGGTATATTTATCTTTCAGCTAGCAAATTAATCAAACGTGTTATAAATTTATCTCTATCTTTCCAAATGTCACTGACATCTAATGAACAGCAAGAACTTGCTATTCAGAAGAAAATTTTTCAGAACTTGATCTACAGAACAAATGAGACCCAAGGAAAGTGTTTAAAGTCATACCTTCATTAAATCCTGATTTATGAGGTTTTAAAAAAATCAGCATGGCTTAAAGTCTGCTCAAATACCTGAAATTATGCTTTTAAGCCACAAAGCAAGTTAAACCAAAATTAAGTGGAAAAAATCTGTGTTTATCAAAGTAAAGTATGTCTTGTATGCAATCTTTGGAGCCTTAGAAACCTGTAAGGAATAAAGACATGAACTTGAAAATATCTTCCCAAGCATGGTTTAGGCTTTGAATTCATTCTTCAAAGCTTCATTCACCTATTTTTTCTACTTTTCAAAATAGAGAAAAAGTCTATCTTCTGTATAATTAGGCTTTAAACGTGAACAGTTACAATAGTTGCACTTTTGTTGCAATGTTATGGCCGCAATCTCGTCATAAATCTAGGAGAGAACGAACCTTGGTTAAATAGAACAAAAAGTTTAAAAAGTGTTAAAAAAGAACTGTCTAGTGGAAAAAAATTGCCATTTGTAGCTTATTTAGGAATAATAACTATTGTTTGGATTAGTCTTAATTGTAAATGCTATTTTAAAAACAAATTAACAAAAAAAATCTCCCAAGCAGTGCAAGGGAAATGGTCGATATATGCAACGTCTTTTGATTTACTTAGCTATGCCTGTTTTTTCCAGGTAATATCGCTAACAAAATTTTTATATCTTGGCATGGTGAATGATTCCTAAATGTCCCTAGCTGATAAGACAACCTAGACTAAGCTGCTATTCAAGATCTTTTCTGCTATTCAACAAAGAGTAACAAGTATTATCATATGAACAAAAGTAACAACATTGGACTATCTTACTACTATCAGGAGTGGAGCATAAAATATTTACATCGTTCATTAGAAGCAGCTCCATTAATTTACACAAAACCGGGGTAACAGTAATAGGACAGTAAGGGGTATATTGTTCTGGCTCTTTACCTTTTCTTAGAACCGGGGTAATTGTGACTATTGAAAAAATATCAACCATTGATCCAGAGCAAAAAAAAATTATCTGGTAAGTAATGTAAGATGTAGAGTGAGCTTGGTACTACTATAAAACAAATCTATACCGCAGACTTCATCAACACCTTTTGAACATTTTTTCTTTAACTTCTTTGTAGTTTTTTTTCACCATTGACACTGACACTAAGAAACAAATAAAATGGTCTGAATGCTTGGATGCAGTATCGAGCTCTGATTCATACTTTTTTGGAGTGATTGGTCTGTCAGCCTCATTTGGGAAGTTAGCATTAGAACAGTCACATGATTTCTTATTCTTTATAAGCCTCTCCACCTAATTGGGATTTGAATGGACTAATTCATTGTCTTGATCAACTATGTTAGCGCAATATTCAGTATATAAACAGCCTTCATTCACAGGACCGGTACGAGAATTTTCACACTCTTTCCCTAAGAAATATCAGAGACTTGCCGAGCATCCAGTAACTCAGTGCTTTCGAGCCAACTAGGGACTTCATATCCAACGCACACCTTTCTCACTGGAACAGCCTTTTTTTTCTGCACAACGTATTACGTGAATCAGCTCACTTGTAAAGATTTTCAGCAGAACTGGCTTCTCTGACGTATGTAATGACAGGGTTTCGTGCAGTAACTGAAATGGCACTTTAGTCTTGTCTAGTATATCATCACAGACTGAAAAAAATTCACATCTGTTTTATCTCACTCAGATCTATAAAACCCCTTTTTTTCTTGGCATGAGGCATGGCCAGAATCATATTTAAAAATTGGGAAAAAGTCAGATATGTCAATGTCAGTCATAACTTTAGTGATTGCTTGAGCGGTGGTTTGTATAGAAATCAGGAAAAAGTACAGACAAAAGGTTAACCCCAAGTTGTGAATGTAAGTGAAGTTGGTTCACTTTTTACATACCCTAGATCCTTACACAAAGACAGAAGTATCTTAGCTCGAGGGCTAAATTCATTGTTAAGATTAAAGTTAAAATTCCCTCCTTGAATTGCGCTGCGTCCAGAGCCGGGAGTGCCAGAAATTGACTTAGAAAATTTGCTACATGCCATGCGGAAATTTCTGTCAGACTTTTCATCACTATAATCAGTTGACAAGTATACAGAATGTACAATTATCCAATTGATCTTCACAGCAACGAAGATGTCCGTGGAGGTATACACTATAGGTATGAACTCAACTCTTACTAAAACTATGGTGCCATCAGATTATCAGCCTCTTCCACTACTAATTGCCAGAGATCCAAAAAGTTTGTTCCAACCATTCAGTTCAAGTAAACCAAACCCCTCTTTCGAAAGAAAATGTTCTTGTAAGCATATGATTTCACAACTATGTGAAAATCATTCTAGATGAGTTTGCTTCGTCAAAGCACTGCCATTAGTGTTCCATGCAAGAATTTGAATCGTATAATCAGTCATTTATTAATTGTAGCCTGTGCGACTGGCCACTTAAACTCGTATGAAGGATTGTCAACTGAGCCACAAAGACTACATTTCATAGGTTTCTTACACGAAGTGTCTTTGAAGAAGTACGAGCTTGCATTAAATGCCGACACTTTATGATAGGAAAGTGTAGGTTCCGCGACAGATGTAAATTCAGTCAAAAAGTAAGTCATCCAATAGAAGCCATTCACCATACCAAACTCAACAATCCAAAAAACGAGAAGCGTCACCATCCCAGAGGCACGAGGATTTTCGTCAACATAAAGTTCAAACGGAAAAATTCTACACCTCAGAAAATTACCCAAGACATGCTAACACCAGAAGTAGCGTTTCCGGTGACAAACCAGTGAATCACACTTTCATTGACTACCACCGCCTGATACCCCCACCATCAAATCTACAAACAGTACATAGGATAGGATCAGGAATCCTTGACCTACCTTTTTCTGATCAGTCGCCGTCTTGGAGCCAATTCTACAGAAATTTGCACCTGCCACCAACTCTACCGCGTGAGAACCAAGGCCAACAAATATCCAGATCAACGTATTGCAGCCTGCAATACGTACACTGCAACAACATTGACGTATTAGCTATAACTGAAACATGGGTTCCGTCGGCAGATCTGATCCAAGTTGACGGCTTCAACGCCCACTTATTACCCAGCCGTGGCGAAGATGGCCAACCTGTTGAGCAAGGAGGTGGTGTTGGACTCATTTGCAAAAATTTCATAAAAAGCAGGGTACTTGAAATACCAATCACACATGAAGGCCTGGTTGAAGTTCTATGGATATAGACTCGGCTAAATAAATTGCCTTAAACCTTTGGATCAGTTATCTACAGAGTTGTTTACTTCCCTCCCAAGGGCCCCTATAGGAAGCAGCTGATATCATATTTACAGAATTGCGTTGACTGGATCAGAAGTAAATACCCATATGCTGCGTTATTTGTCGTTGGAGATTTCAACGACATTAAACCCAAGCGGGTCGTCGACTGACTGTCCCTCAAACAGCTGGTAAAGTGTCCAACGCGGCAAACTAAGACCCTTGATCTAGTTTTTTCTAACTGCAGCAAATATTACAAAGATCCAGTCACATAACATCCACTAGGGTGAAGTGACCATTTGATTGTACGACTGGGACCAAATAACTACAAGCCCTTAAATGAAAAAGAATTCATATCTTTCCGGCCCATCACTGATGAAAAAGTTACTACCTATAAACTCTGGTTACAGTCCCAGAACTGGTCGAACATTCTGAAACTTGACAACGCTAGTTCTATGGCAGAATACTTCCTCGCCCTTACGTCTAGACGAAGCAAAACGCTTACGGAACTTAGTAGTCAAAAGATGTCGTGATGCCCGCAAAGCCCACGGGTCAAAAACAGTCGAGGAGTTCATGAAAAATAATCCCAAGCGTTTACACTGCAATGTGCAAAAATTTATGGGTCGAAAAAAAATCCTGAAATCTTGGACGAAAATGGGAACAAACTTGACGTCAACCAAGTAAACTCCTTTCTTGCAAGCATTTTTAGGAAACACCCCCTCTCAAAGAACTCTCACCTAAAGAAGAAGAAATACCTAAGATCCCGGTCATTACGCTGGAAGAAGTTGAAAAAAAACTAGCCAAACTTGATCCCCGTAAGGCGGCCAGTCCGAAAGAGGTACCCCCAACTTTACTGGTCCATTGCGCCTTTGTGTATCCCTTGTGGCAATTTATAACCGATACTTAGTTGAGGGTACCTTCCCCAATTGCTTCAAAAAAGTGTATATAGTGTCATTCCCAAAGGTAGCTAACGCGACTGAAGTTAAAGACCTCTGGCCAATATCAAAGACCTCTATATTTTTGAAAATCTTCAAGTAATTCATCTTTAACTGGCTATACGAGGATATAAAGGAGTCCATAGATCCCTGACAGTTCGGCTTCCAGCCCGAATGCAAATACACTATCTGCATGTAGGTGACTAGATACACTATCTAGTCACCCTACTGGATGAAATGCTTCGTCACCTGAAGTGCCCAGACTCCTTCGTGGACCTCTTGATTGCCGATATGAAGGCATTTGTTTATCTGAACCACCCACTTGAGTTGTCATTGCACTGTTTCTGTAATTTCTTTTGGAATAGCCTCGGCTGAGAGGCAAGGTCAGAGCGAAAATGATGGATGGAGATGATAAATTCCGTGCTATGTACTGAAGCCACAGGGGTCATTGCTGCCTTTGTAGTTGTTAGTGATTCACTTAAGGGGTTTATGTGTTTTGGAGACTACAAGTATTGGAAGTTCAGATAAAACTGCGTTAACATACAGTTGTGCTCAATCCACTGTGTTCTGTATATTCCCTTTAACTGAGCTTTTACAACCTAATTCAGAGTGTAGTTTCTCTTTGCTGATATGTCCAAAAATGTCACAACTTCTTTTATATTGGCAATAGCATTTTTTTCATGAGACTGCGGAACTTCTCAAGATAGAAAGGTCCAAGGCACAATTATTACGAATATGATGCATTTCTTTTTCTTCTTAGTCTAAACTATATTAGTAGGCTACTGTTATTTGATTCATCCCTATTCTAATGCAGCCAAGGAAATTTCACACCATTTCTTTCTAATTAATTAAAAAAAAAAACTTTCCGAAAAATAGGTTTTTGAAAGAAACGTCAAGGTCATTTTAAACTTAAGCTCAGCAGATACAAATACCTGTTAAAATTCAAACTCAAAACGACCAGAAATTACTATTAAAGAATAAATGAAACCCAAAACGAACAGAAATTAAAAAAACATTCATAGCAAAAAACATACAACAAGTAATAATATAAATGAATAAATAGATCTTAAAGGGAGTAATGCTTAGATTGGATATGAAAATCAAGCTTAAAACGAAACAAAAATATTTTGCTATTGAAGTGTAAATGAAACGTAAAACGAACCGAAATTAAATAAACAATCAACGCAAACAAACATAAAATAGATATTAATGTAAATGAATAAATAAATCTTAAAACGAGTGAAACTTAAATTGAATATGCAAATCAAGCTTGGATCGAACAAAAATAGCTACAAACAAGAAGTTGGGTATCGTCTCCTTCTCTCACTGTAAAAGTTTAAAACCTGCTGCGTCATTGGCGCTTTACTGAAAACTATATGAGTCTTGGAAAGTATTAACAAAATCAAATTGAATTTTTGATGTATAATGATATTGATAGTTGAAAGATCCATCAGTTCAAGAATTTATTTCACTGTAATTTTTATTTTTATTTTCAATGCCTTGAGAACTGGAAAAGAAAATATTTGTAATATAATTCGTGTTTAGTGAAGTGACAATGACGCAGCAGGCTTTAGGTTTTTACAGTTAAAGAGGGGGGTAGTATCCAAACTCTTTTTTGTAGTGAAACTATATTCGTCTTGAACAATTTTAGAAAGAACTAATAAATTAAACTGAATATTTGATGCATAATGATATTAATTGCTGAAAGCTCATCAGTTCAAAATTTTACTGTAATTTTAATATTTATTTTCAATATTAAGTACCATTTCTTTGAAGAACTTGTTTTTCGGAAAGTGTTTTTTTTAATTAATTATTGTTCGTTTTTTATTGCAAAAAGTTTCAAGTTTCAAAAATTCGTTATTTCAAAGTCAAATTAAAAAAAAAATCAAATGTTCATCGAAGTATCAAAGCTGGTATCAAAGTAACAATATCAAAGTGAAAAAATGGGTTTGTGTCAACCTCAGAGTTTTTATTATCTGATGTTTGAGCTATTTTTAACAAGATGGCTATCTCAAAATTTTTATCGGATTGGTTTGGGGAAAAGGGGTGGGGGGGGGGGCTAAATGCCCTTCGGTGTCTTTAAAAGTGAACTAGAACTTTCTATTTTCAATCAAATGAGCCCTGCCCGAAGTTTATACGAGCATAAGAACCATATATACCTCCAGAGTATAACTTTCAGCGCCTGTCACTGGGCCTTGGGGGTTTGTGTCGACCCTGGAGTTTTAATATCTGATGTTTGAACTATTTTTAGCAAAGTGGTCACCTCAAATTTTTATTGGATGGGTTTATCCATCCAATAAACCTAAAGGCGTGGAGGGTGGGAAGGGCTAGTTGCCCTCTGATCTTTTTTTACTCTGAGAACATGAACTAGAACTTTTAATTTCCATTCAAATGAGCCGTCTATGAAGTTTATACGAGCGTCCCTTTCATAAGAATCATATACAGCCCCAGGACATAGCTTACAATGCCTGGACCCTGGGCTCAGGGGGTTTGTGTCGACACCGGAGTTTTTGTTATCTGACCTTTGAACTATTTTAAAAAAATAGCTATCTCAAAATTTTTATTGGATGCATTTCGAGGTAAAGGGGCGTGGGGGGGGGGGGGGGTAGTTGCCCTCTGATCTCTTTTTACTCTTAAAAACTGAACTAGAACTTTCGATTTCCAATCAAATGAGCCCTCTCTGAAGTTTATACGAGCATCCCTTCCACAACAGTTGTATATGCCCCCCAGGCAAAACTTACAACACCTACCCCAGGCCCTGAAGGATTGTATTGATCCCGGAGTTTTCGTTATATGATCTTTGAACCATTTAAAAAAAATGGCTCTCTCAAAGTTCTTATTTGATGCGTTTGAGGAAAATAAGGCGTGGAGAGGGGAAGGGCTAGTTGCTCTCCGATCTCTTTTGACTCTTAAAAAGTGAACGAGAACTTACAATTTCCAATCATATGAGCCATCTGCGAAGTTTATACGATCATCCCTTCCATAAAAACTATGTATGCCCCCAGTGCATTACTTATAACGCCTGCCTCCGGGCCCTGGGGAGTTATGTTGAGCCCGGAGTTGTCATTATATGATTTTTGAACTTTTTTAAAAAATAGCTATCCCAAAGTTTTTATTGGATGGGTTTGAGGAAAAAAGGGCGTCGAGGGGGGGGGGCTAGTTGCCCTCCGATATCTTTTGACTCTTTAAAAGGGAACTACAACTTTCAATTTCCAATCAAATGAGCCCTCTCCGAAGCTTATACGAGCATACTTGCCATAAGAACCATATATGTCCCCAGAGCAATACTTACGCCTGCCCTGGGGGTTGCGTCGACACAGGAAATTTTCTTATCTGACCTTTGAACTATTTTTGACGAAATGGTCATACGTAAAGGAGTTTTTGTTATATGATTTTTGAACTATTGTTAACAAAATGACTAACTCAAATTTTTTATCAGATTATTTGGAGAAAAAGGGCTCGAGGGGGGGGGGGCTAATTGCCCTCCGATCACTTTTGACTCTTAAAAAGGGCACTAGAACTCCCGATTTCCAATCGAATGAGCCCCCTTTGAAGTTTATACGACAACCCCTTCTATATGAAGTGCCTCTGGGAAAAAAAAATAAATGGAGTGTGGGGGGGGGGTAGCTGAAAAAATAAATGGAGTGTCCGGGCCCTGGGGGGGGGTTGCATCGACACAGGAGTTTTTCTTATCTCACCTTTGAACTATTTTTAACGAAATGGCTATTTTAAAAATTTTATCGGATGGGATTGGGGGAAAAAGGGTGTCTGGATGGGGGGGGGGTAGTTGCCCTTGGATATCTTTTGACTCCTAAAAAGTGAACTAGAACTTTCAATTTTCAATCAAATGAGCCCTCTCTGAAGTTTAAACGAGCATCCTTTTCATAAGAACCATACATGCCTCTAGGGCAAAACTTAGAAGTCCTTCCCCCGGGCTCTGAGGGTTGTATTGACACCTTAGTTTTGTATCTAATTTTAGAAACAATTTTTAAGAAACTGGCTATCTCAAAATTTGTAGCGGATGGGTTTGGGAAAAAAGGGCGTGGGGGACTAGTTGCCTTTAGATCTCGTGAGTCTTAAAAAGTGAACTAGAACGTTCGATTTCCAATCAAGTGAGCCCTCTATGAAGTTTATACAAGCATCCCTTTCATAAGAACCATACATGCCTTTAGGGCATAACTTAGAACGCCTTCCCCCGGGCCCTGGGGGGGGGTGTATTGACACCGAAGTTCTTATTATCCGACCTTTTAACTATTTTTAACAAAATTTCTATCTCAAAATTTTTATTAGATGGGTTTGGAAAAAGAAGGCTTGGGGGGGGGGGCTTGTTGCCCTTGGATCTCTTTTGACGATTAAAAAGTAAGCTCGGACTTTCAATTTCCAATCAAATGAGCCCTCTCTGAAGTTTATACGAACATCCGTTTCATAAGAACCATATATGCCCCAGGGCATAACTAACAATGTCTGCCCCCGGGCCCTGGGGGGTTATGTCGACACCTAAGTTTTGTTATCTGACTTTTGAACAATTTTTAACGTAATGGCTATCTCAAAACTTTTATCAGACACATTTGGGGAAAAAGGGGCGTGGGGGGCTAGTTACCCTCCAATCTCTTTTGACTCTCAATACTGAACTAGAACTATCAATTTCCAATCAAACGAGTCCTCTATTAAGTTTATACAAGCATCCCTTTCATAAGAACCATACATGCCTTTAGGGCATAACTTAGAACGCCTTCCCCCGGGCCCTGGGGGGGGGTGTGTATTGACACCGAAGTTCTTATTATCCGACCTTTTAACTATTTTTAACAAAATGTCTATCTCAAAATTTTTATTAGATGGGTTTGGAAAAAGAAGGCTTGGGGGGGGGGGCTTGTTGCCCTCAGATCTCTTTTGACGATTAAAAAGTAAGCTCGAACCTTCAATTTCCAATCAAATGAGCCTTTTTGAAGTTTCTATGACAACGCTTTCTATAAAAACCTTATATGCCCCCAGGGCATAACTTACAACCTTTGCCCTGAAGGCTGGGGGGGGGGGGGGGGTTGTCATCCTCAAAGACCTAGTTTCCAGAATTTTCAACTATCTTGAACAAAATGGGTATCGCAAAATTTTGATTGGATGTGTTTAGGGAAAAGGTGGGTGTGAGAGGGGGGTTAGTTGCCCTCCAATCACTTTTGATTATTAAAAAGGGCACTAGCCCTTTGAATTTCCAATCGAATGAGCCCTTTTTGAAGTTTCTAAGACAAGCTTTCTATAAAAAACAAAAAGACAAGCGATCTCGTGAGTCTTAAAAAGTGAACTAGAACGTTCGATTTCCAATCAAGTGAGCCCTCTATGAAGTTTATACAAGCGTCCCTTTCATAAGAACCATACATGCCTTTAGGGCATAACTTAGAACGCCTTCCCCCGGGCCCTGGGGGAGGGGGGTGTATTGACACCGAAGTTCTTATTATCCGACCTTTTAACTATTTTTAACAAAATGTCTATCTCAAAATTTTTATTAGATAGGTTTGGAAAAAGAAGGCTTGGGGGGGGCTTGTTGCCCTTGGATCTCTTTTGACGATTAAAAAGTAAGCTCGGACTTTCAATTTCCAATCAAATGAGCCCTTTCTGAAGTTTATACGAACATCCGTTTCATAAGAACCATATATGCCCCAGGGCATAACTAACAATGTCTGCCCCCGGGCCCTGGGGGGTTATGTCGACACCTAAGTTTTGTTATCTGACTTTTGAACAATTTTTAACGTAATGGCTATCTCAAAACTTTTATCAGACACATTTGGGGAAAAGGGGTATGGGGGGGGGGCTAGTTACCCTCCAATCTCTTTTGACTCTCAATACTGAACTAGAACTATCAATTTCCAATCAAACGAGTCCTCTATTAAGTTTATACAAGCATCCCTTTCATAAGAACCATACATGCCTTTAGGGCATAACTTAGAACGCCTTCCCCCGGGCCCTGGGGGGGGGGGGGTGTATTGACACCGAAGTTCTTATTATCCGACCTTTTAACTATTTTTAACAAAATGTCTATCTCAAAATTTTTATTAGATGGGTTTGGAAAAAGAAGGCTTGGGGGGGGGGGCTTGTTGCCCTCGGATCTCTTTTGACGATTAAAAAGTAAGCTCGAACTTTCAATTTCCAATCAAATGAGCCCTCTCTGAAGTTTATACGAACATCCGTTTCATAAGAACCATATATGCCCCAGGGCATAACTAACAATGTCTGCCCCCGGGCCCTGGGGGGTTATGTCGACACCTAAGTTTTGTTATCTGACTTTTGAACAATTTTTAACGTAATGGCTATCTCAAAACTTTTATCAGACACATTTGGGGAAAAAGGGGCGTGGGGGGCTAGTTCAATCTCTTTTGACTCTCAATGCTGAACTAGAACTATCCATTTCCAATCAAATGAGCCCTCTCTGAAGTGTTTACGTGCATCCCTTCCATAAGAACCCTATATTCCCCCAGGACATAACTTACAACGCCTGCCCTCGGGTCCTGGGGGGCTGTGTCGACCCCGGAGTTTCCGTTATATGGCCTTTAAACTATTTTTTAAAAAATGGCTATCTCAAAGTTCTTATTGGATGGGTTTCAGGAAAAAAGAGCATAGAGGCGGGGGCTAGGTGCCCTCCAATCTCTTTTGACTCTTAAAAAGTAAACTAGAACTTTCAATTTCCAATCAAATGAGCCGTCTTTGAAGTTTATACGAGTATCCCTTCCATAATAACCATATATGCCCCCGGGCCCTAGGGGGCTGTGTTGACACTGGAGTTTTTGTTTTATGATCTTTGAACTAATTTTCACAAAATAGCTATCTCAAATTTTTTATTAGATGCATTTGGGAAAAAAGGGCGTGGGGGGGGGCTGGTTACCCTCTGATATCTTTTGACGCTTCAAAAGTGAGCTAGAACTTTCAATTCCCAATCAAATGAGCTCTCTGTGAAGTTGATACGAGCATTCCTTCCATAAGAACCATATATGCCCCAAGGACATAACTTATAACCCCTGCCCTGAAGACTGTGGGGGGATTGTCCAGCTCAAATATATAATTTCCACAACTACGTTGAATTACAACTACGTATAATTTCTACTACGTTGAACAAAATGGCTATCTCAAAATTTTGATCGGATGTGTTGGGGGAAATGGTGGACATGGAAGGGGTGTTAGTTGCCTTCCAATCACTTTCGACTATTAAAAAGGGCACTAGCCATTTAAATTAGCAATCGAATGAGCCGTTTTTGAAGTTTCTATGACAACGCTTTCTATAAAAACCTTATATGCCCCCAGGGCATAACTTACAACCTTTGCCCTGAAGGCTGGGGGGGGGGGTTGTCATCCTCAAAGACCTAGTTTCCAGAATTTTCAACTATGTTGAACAAAATGGGTATCGCAAAATTTTGATTGGATGGGTTTAGGGAAAAGGTGGGTGTGAGAGGGGGGTTAGTTGCCCTCCAATCACTTTTGATTATTAAAAAGAGCACTAGCCCTTTGAATTTCCAATCGAATGAGCCCTTTTTGAAGTTTCTAAGACAAGCTTTCTATAAAAAGCGTATATGCCCCCAGAGGGTGGCTTACAACCCTTGCCCCGAGGACTGTGGGGGGAGTGTTCTCCTCAAAAATATAATTTCTATCTGAAAATCAACTACATAGAACAAAATGGCTATCTCAAAATTTTGATTGGATGTGTTTGGGGAAATGGTGGTTGTGGAAGGGGTGTTAGTCGGCCTCCAGTCACTTTTGACTCTTAAAAAGGCCACTAGAACTCTCGATTTCCAATCGAAAGAGCCCCCTTTGAAGTTTTTACGACGACCCCTTCTATATGAAGTGCCTCTGGGAAAAAAATAATAAATAATAATAATAAAACATTGGAGCCGTATAGCCACGCTATAGGCAACGCTATAGCGTTGCCTCTGAAAAGCTTAGAACTAGCTTGCCAATCACTTTTCTGTCGATTGTAGGGTCCTTTTTTTTTAGAGCATGCGTTCAAAAGTGACATGATGAATGTCTATAAATCCAATTGAGTTGTCATGTCTGCTTGAATATCAAAAGTATAGTAGTTGCAAAAAAAAAATTGCTAAATTCTACAAAAAGCTAAGTGATGATTATCTACTTTGTTTCCAAAAAATAAAAGTTGTTCCAGCCATAAATTATAGATGATGCGAAAAACTTAACTAGAGATAAAATAAAATTATAAAAAATGGCCCGTTGAATCAAGCAAAAAACTAAGGTAAATGTAAAAAAAGGAAACCCAAATTTGCTTGTTCCTGGTAAAAGAATAAAGTAAAAAGATTTTCACTGCTATATGGAAAAATTGGCATTCTGAGATAAAAAAAACCTTATCGCTTTGAGCCCCAGAATAATTGGCCTTGTGCATGTAACTTTCTTGATCACTTTGACTGGGAATCCTCCCTGAAAACAATGTCTTGTTCCTCCACATTTAATATATTCAGGTTGCATAGCCAGTATGTAATACTGGCTAGGAGGAGTCGAGAAATAAATAATCAACAGATTTATTTTATAGGAATAGATCCTCAATGGATTATGACTATGAAGATTTAGCTGATGAATATGATGTCGAGGATTATGGTATTGAACCATCAAAATCAGAATTTAGTCATGAAGCTGACTCTGGAAACATTTCTCTTCGTCCACCCCTGTACGAACTTTTTTACCATTGCTTGACTCCTACTGTTGGTGAAGCTGCTGCTCATTTAGGAAAAGTACTTTTCTACTGTGTGGTTTTTAGGCTGGTCTGTGATTATGGTACTGTAATTTTTCATTTATTTTATAATGTTGCACGAAATGTAGAACGAGTAAACATCACTTTTGCTACTTTGTTATAAAAATAAATGCATAAAAAAATAAACAACAAATAAAACCTTTACAGATTTTTTTGTGAAACAAATTTCCATAAAATAATTCGCCAATTTCGACTCATGTTATTTAAAAAAAAGTTGTTGCACCAGTCCTACATTTTGTATGGTTTAGATCCCTGGCGTGCCCCTGAGAACGACAGGCCGGGTATAAGATTTGGGGCTGTTCGGGTGTTGTGGGATAGTTTGGGGTTTCCACTCTGTCATGAATTCTTTCATCCATCCCCATATCTGGAAGAGAAACATCACTTGCATGATTTTAAGCTGGATCCTTCATTAGAACCATGACTACAATCAGTACTGCTGGATGACCTTGAGGAGTGGCACTCATCAAAGAAGTTGGATCCTTCATTAGAACTATGACTACAATCAGTACTGCTGGATGACCTTGAGGAGTGGCACTCATCAAAGAAGTTGGATCCTTCATTAGAACTATGACTACAATCACTACTGCTGGATGACCTTGAGGAGTGGCACTCATCAAAGAAGTTGCTGCCCAGTGAACGACAAATTATTGCACTGCATTTTGATTATTGGGTGGCTCTCCTAGATTTTATTTGTTTTGGTAGGCTTTTCTGGGCTGAATAATCTCTTCCAAGCTAGGTTATTTAGTAATGGTTGCTTTTCCATTGTTTTACTTGAAGGCGTGAATATATCATGAGTAGGAGTTAATAGGCCTGGCTTTGCATGACGTCGACTGACGTTAAAAGGAGCGTATCGTTAATGTGTGGAAAACCATGTAGTGACCAAGATGGGCCCTAGCCCATACAAACCCTCCATGTAACTGGGGGCCCAAGGGGCTTCTTGCTGCCTGGTTCCAAGCCAGTCTAAGAACTTCGCAGAGACTTGAGAAAAATGTTATTGGTCATAACCTGCAATGAGGGACCCATTGATTTTCCTCAGCCCATAACAGTCTCAACGACCAAAATAATATGAAAGTTGTGACACAGAATATTTCGACGTTGAAAGATAGCTTTCGTTGGGACCATTACTTTGCTTAAGCGCATAACAATTTCAACAGTTTATATAATATGAAAATTGTAACAAGGACTTTTTTTTTCCTTGTTACAAAGAAAATTGTAACCCGTTGAAAGATAGCTTTCTTAAGGATAATTGTTTTTTTTTGAGGCCACAACAATTTCAACGGTTTAAATAATATGAAAATTTTGACACCGAACGTTTCGTCATTGAACGATAGCTTTCGAAGTGACGTTTTGACTGTCGAATGCAGACATTTTGACAGACTTGTTAGGAGCTTCAGAATATCATCTCTCAGGTCTAGGAAACATGGAATTAGGTGATATAGGGTTTATTTAGGAAGAAAGGATGGGGTGCATAGGCAGGGAGTAAGGCTAAAGATGAATAAGGAAGCATCAGAGTCTTGCTTAGGTTAGGAAGGTATTAATACTAGGATTTTAGTTGCTCATTTTACGATTAAAAAGCGCAAGGTGTCAGTATTAGTAGTGTATGCCTGAGTGGAACTGATTGATGGAGATAATAGTGACCCAGAGGAATTTTAAGTTACAGAACAAATAGATAGGATCCCAGGTAGAAATATGATATGTTCAGTAGGGGATTTTAATGCTCCTGCTCGTAGGAACAGGGATAGATGGTATCCTAGCCTATGTTAATCTGGTGTAGGAAAGGAAAATAGCAACGGTTATAGACTGGAGCAATTTTATAGACATAACAATCTAGTTATGCCCAATATAGTATTTGGTCATAAAATGGCCCGTAGGTTAGAAGGGTATTTACATGATGGTAAGACGGCCAACCTTATTGATTATATTTTCAGACGTTTTGCCTGAACTTGTTAGGAATTCCAGAAACTCATATCCCAGGGGTAGGAAACATGTTAGAATTTATTTATTCAAGTAGGAAGGATGGTTTGCATAGGCAGGGAATGGGGCTTATGATGAATAGGGGAGCTTCTAAGTCATGCTTGGGTTGGGAAGGTATTAATAATGAAAAATAGAATTCCAGTTGCCTACTTTATGACTAAAAAATGGGAAGTATCAGTCATGGTAGTATGTGCTCCTAAGAGAGCATGGTTCCGAATCGGGAGTAAGTTTTAAATTTGCACTTTACTCTTCATGGCAAAAATGTTTCGGTAATTTAATTTCGATTTTCTTTAAACAGTGCATTTTTCTCTTTTCTAGTTGCTATTTCACTTCCTTTTTCCCAGTAAATTAATTAAAAAAAAACTTTCCGGAAAATAAGTTTTTCAAAGAAAAGTAAGGGCTATTTTAGACTTAAGCTCAGCAGATACAAATGAATAAATAGATTTTAAAGGGAGTAATGCTTAGATTGAATATGAAAAGCAAGCTTAAACGAAAAATAATCTTTGCTATTGAAGTATAAATGAAACTTAAAACGAACAGAAATTAAATAGACAATCAATGCAAACAAACATACAATAGATATCAATGTAAATGAATAAATAAATCTTAAAACGAGTGAAAGTTAAATTGAATGTGCAAATCAAGTTTGAAACGAACAAAATCACTACAAACAAGAGTTTGGGTATTGCCTGCTTCTCTCACTGTAAAAGTCTGAAACCCACTGCGTCATTGGCGCTTTACTGAAACCAATTTTATTACAAATATTTTCTTTTGTACTTAATATTGAAAATAAACATTAAAATTATAGTAAAATTTTGAATTGATGAGCTTTCAGCAATTAATATCATTATACATCAAATATTCAGTTTAATTTATTAGTTCTTTCTAAAGTTGCTCAAGACGAATATAGTTAAACTACAAACAAGAGTTTGGATACTGCCCCCTTCCTTAACTGTAAATAAAAACCAAAAGCCTACTGCGTCATTGGCGTTTCACTGAAAACGAATTATATTACAAATATTTTCTTCTCCAGTTCTTACAGCATTGAAAATAAAAATAAATTAATATGAAATAAATTCTTGAACTGATGGATTTTTCAACAACTAATATCATTATATATCACAGATTCAATTCGATGTTGTTTATACTTTCCAAGACTGTTCAAGACGCATATAGTTTTCAGTAAAGCGCCAATGACGCAGTAGGTTTTACACTTTTACAGTCAGAGAAGGAGGCGATAATATCTATTGAATGTTTGTTTGCATTGATTGTTTATTTTATTTCTGTTCGTTTTAAGTTTCATTTATACTTCAATAGCAAAGATTATTTTTCGTTTTAAGCTTGCTTTTCATAGATAGATAGATAGATAGATAGATAGATAGATATTTATTGCAACAAAAGCCTTTTCGGGCCATGGCAAAATAACAAGACAAAAATAAATACAAAAAGAACACACAATAAATTACTCACAATTCATCAAAATAGTTTCTCTATGTGCCATACCCACTCTTACAAATTTACCCAACCTTCTAAAATCATCAAAATTTCTACTTTTTAAAATTTTTTCAAGCCAATCCACCCCTCCAAAATCTGTTGAAAACACTTCCCTCCTCAAATTTCTTAACTCCTGGCATGTACCCATAAAATGGATGAGATCTTCCTCCTCTCCACACATAGGGCACTGGTAAGGACCATTTTTAATCCTAAAATTCCCAATATATTTCCTCCTTTCTCCAATACCCAAAAAATTACCACGAACCGAAATTACCCATCTTAAATCCTCACTACTCATCCCCGCTTTAAAGTAAACTTCCTCCCCCCAAACCTCCTTTGCCAGCCCATACAGCCCCAGGGACGCCGAGGATGATTTCTGATTCTGCCACCTTTGAATTTCCTGCTCTATTAGTCTGTCCTTTACTTTTTTTGCAACTAGACCCACTTCCACACCTAGCCCCTTCCCCTCATTCCAATACTCACTAAAACCACATCTATCAATAGTCTCTTTAACCCGGTTTAGCCAAGAACTTTTCCTGCCATCTACTAGCATCTCCTCATATGCATTCTTTACTAGCCTCCTACTAGGCAGATTTATAATCCTTTCCCAATAATTTACTATCCGCACTAACCTTCCCACCCTTAATGATAACAAACCTAAATCACCTTTTAATACTACATGATTAAACTTATCACTAACCCCCATTAACCGCTTAAAATACATCAACTGTAACCGGTCTACCTTATCCGCCTTCTCCATACCCCACACCTCTGCTGCAAAAGACATTACGGAAGCTAGCTTAGTCTGGAATATCCTTTTCTGAAGCCTAAGGTCTGTCAGGGCCCCTTTTGAATTTTTTACGACGACCCCTTCCATATGAAGTGCCTCTGGGAAAAAAATTAATAATAATAAGTAAATAAATAATAAAACATTGGAGCCGTTTGGCCTTTACTATAGGCAACGCTATAGCGTTGCCTCTGATTTTGCTAAATACTAATGAAGTTGCTATGATTTTGGGTCATTTAGGCATTGCTAATCTTTTTATTTTATAAATTTTGTATTCCTTGTTAAACAAAAACTCTTTGACACCAAAAAAAAGTAACTTTGTTTCTAGAAAAGTATTAAAAAGTGTATGTTTCTAGACTCATGACTCAGTGCAAAGTCTCTAGACTCAGTGCAAAGTCTAGACTCATGTTTCTAGACTTTGTTTCTAGAAAAGTACATGTTTTTTGCAGTTTCATATAAATTGATTATCGTTCGGTTCTTTGCCTTTTCATTACCTCTAGATAAAAAAAAAAGATCCTGCTGTAATTTTTCTTCTTTTTCTTTTATTTGGGTTAAATTTGTGTTCTTTTTTAAAAGTATACATTTTCTCCTATGAAATTTCGTTGAAGCATTAAAATGAAGCAGGAGAATATATTCTATCAAAACCCTGTTGTTTCGAATATTCTCTGCAAGAAACGATTAATTGATAGTTTTATGGTCGATAAAGAAATATGTGTAGCCTATGGCACTCGTATTTTCGTTTTTGATGTAAGCCATAAGAGGTATAAAACCCCTAGGTTTAGCAACTTAATATTTATGTTGCACTAGCGCCAAAAATAGAATTGAACGCTAAACTAATTGAAATTAATACACATACAAAAAAAGTTAAGGTTAAAATATTTTTTTTTCTTAGAATGTCTTGTAACAGCATTGGTTTTTTTTTTTTTTTTTTGGAAATTGAATTTTAGAATTCAGTGTATTTCAAACATTAGGGTTAATGTGTTGAATAGTGATACCTGCTCTTATCGTTGGACGGAAGCCAATTATAAACTGTTCACTACTAGGTGACTTGGTGACTTTTCCTAAGTCACTAGGGCCCAAAATGCCCAAGATAAAAAAAAGAAATCCTTTGATAATTCTGTTCATTTTATCTTTTCAAATAAATTGTTTTTATAAACTTTTGTGAACTCGATGTAAGGATAGATAATTAGCAGCAAATGTATGGAAAACTTATGTGCAAGTCAGGCTTTGTAATTCAGCGTTAAAAAGGAAATAGTGGAAATAATAAATAAAAAGAAACATGTCTTGTTTACTAATCTGGATTTAATGATAAAATTTGACTCTAATCTGCATTGAAAGTAGGTATAAAATTAATTTTTCGAGTACGAATTACTAAAATATTTTGTCGAGATTAAATCTGTGCATTCACGTTTATTTACCATGATTTTACTGAGCAACATAAAATGGTACAAGCCTACATTAAGATATTCAAAAAGTACTACTCGCTCTCTTGATATTCACCGTGCCGTTCGGACCAGTGTGGTATATCATAATTTGTATACTAGGTTTGAACATTCCGTCAGTAGCTGGATGTCGAATTTGTAAAACAGTTCGTGGTAACGAACTGTAAGTAAGGAGCGACCCGGTTCAATGGTAACCGAAACTCTAAAAAACGGAATTTTGATACCAATAGATACATCAAAAGAATCAGATTTTCATTCTGATTTCAAATATATAAGTTTCATAAAGTTTAATTTTATCTATCAAAAGTTACGCGCCTGAGAAAATTTGGCTGATTTTCGAAAAAAGGGGGAAAGACCCCCTAAAAGCTATAGAACCTTAATGAAAATCACACCATCATATTCAGCGTATCTGAGAACCCTACTGTAGAGGTTTCAAGCTCCTATCTACAAAAATGTGGAATTTTCCATTTTTTGCCAGAAGAAAGATCACGGATGCGTGTTTATTTGTTTTTTTGTTTTGTTTTTTTTCCCCAGGGGTGATCGTATCGACCCAGTGGTCCTAGAATATCGTGGGAGGGCTCATTGGAATGGAAATTAAAAGTTCTAGTGCCCTTTTTAAGTGGCCAAAAAAATGGAGGGCAACTAGGTCCCCTCCCACGCTCATTTTTTTCCCAAAGTCATCTGATCAAAATTTTGAGATAGCCATTTTGTTCAGCATGGTCGAAAATATTATAACTATGTCTTTTAGGATGACTTAATCCCTCGAAGCCCCCAGGAGGAGGGCTGAAAGTTATGAACTTTACCCAATGTTAACATATAGTATTGGTTATTCGGACCCGGCTCAATGGTAACCGAAACTCTAGAAAACGGTATTTTGATACAAATAGATACATCAAAAGAATCGGATTTTAATGCTGATTTCAAATATACAAGTTTCATCAAGTTTAATTCTACCCATCAAAAGTTACGCGCCTGAGAAAATTTGGCTGATTTTCGAAAAAAGGGGGAAAGACCCCCTAAAAGTTATAGAACCTGAATGAAAATCACACCATCATATTCCGCGTATCAGAGAACCCTACTGTAGAGGTTTCAAGCTCCTATCTACAAAAATGTGGAATTTTGCATTTTTTGCCAGAAGAAAGATCACGGGTGCGTGTCTATTTATTTTTTTTTTTCCAGGGGTGATCGTATCGACCCAGTGGTCCTAGAATATCGTGGGAGGGCTCATTGGAATGGAAATTAAAAGTTCTAGTGCCCTTTTTAAGTGACCAAAAAAAAATGGAGGGCAACTAGGCCCCCTCCCACGCTCAATGTTTTCCCAAAGTCACCTGATCAAAATTTTGAGATAGCCATTTTGTTCAGCATGTTCGAAAATATTATAAGTATGTCTTTTAAGATGACTTAATCCCCCGAAGTTCCCAGGAGGAGGGCTGAAAGTTATGAACTTTACCCAATGTTAACATATAGTATTGGTTATTGGGAAGTATACAGTATAGACGTTTTCAGGGGAGATTTTTCCTGGTAGGGGGGGGGGGAGGGGGGGGGAGGTCGGGCAGGGAAGTACGCAGGGGGGGGCCTCCGGGCTCGTCCCCCCCCCCCGAAATCTCACGATTTTTTTCATTTTCCCGTAATTTTTTGATTTTTCTCACAGAATAATGGGTTTGAAGGATTTGCCCCCCCCCCCCCGAAACAAATTGCCCCCCCCCCCGAAACAAATTCCTGCGTACAATGCCTGGGGTCAGGGGTTATGTAGGAGGATCTTTCCATGAAGGAAGTTTTCATGGGGGAAGGGACATTGCTATGAAGGGGACGCCGGACTTCCCAGCATTATTTAAAAAAAGATCAGAAATTAAATATAAAAAAACAAGTTTTTCAACTGCAACAGCAGCAACATCAAAACTTTAAACGAACATAAAATATTACATATATGATTGGGTTCACCCCCTAGTCAATACCTCACTCTTTAAGCCAGAGATTTTTTAGTACTTTCATAAGAGCTATTTATTCTAATTAACGGACTTTGTAATTAAGCGGTCATTTTTAAAGAATTGGAACAAAATTCGAACTTTCGCTTAAAGAGCAAGGTATTGACTAGGGGGCGAACCCCCTAATATATGTATTAAAAATATACGAATATAGAAGTTCGTTACGTAAGTTAATTCGTAAGTTCTGTATATTTATTACTAATAAAAACGTTCGTAAATAAAATGAAACAAGTTTCGAGAAAGCCATTTAACCAAATAAAAATAAATTAATATGAAAATTTTGTTTTAATTATTCATGTACTGTGAGCCAAGATCAAAACCTGCATTTATTCAAAAACGTTCAAAAATTAAATAAAAAAAACAAGTTTTTTTTAAGTGAAAATAAGGAGCGACATTAAAACTTAAAACGAACAGAAATTATTCCGTATATGAAAGGGGCTGTCCCCTCCTCAACGCCTTGCTCTTTACGCTAAAGTTTGACTTTCTCACAACTCTATTTTTTTAAAACAATAAAAAACTTTAGCGTAAAGAGCGAGGCGTAGGGGAGGGGACAGCCCCTTTCATATACAGACTAATTTCTGTTCGTTTTAAGTTTTAATGTCACTCCTTACTTTCAGTTAAAAAAAACTGGATTGAAAAGCTGGATTGAACCAAATTTTTCATACAGCTTTGGAAAAAGTGACACTCTGCTTTTGTGGTGGTGTTGAAATTTGCTGTTACCTCCTCTTTGAATGTACCAATTATTCTTTTCCTTGCTCGCTTTTTATAAAACATTTATATGAGTTGTTGGTCTTTTTTATTCATTTTATATTTAGTTAATGTCTGTAAACCTACTAGGATACTCGAATTTCTAATTGGTATAAACCGATTTAATTAATGATTATAGTTGATTTAAAAAGTGATACGCTTACTATTTAATTCGCAGTCTCTTTTCTTCCATAGCCTTTCTCTTTTTGTATTTTGTTGTTTATTTTCCTTTCCTTTTTGTGTCGGTTTATATATACTACAGAAAAGGGCATATCCAGGATTTTTTTAGGGGGGGGGAAAGAACCAAAAAAAAAAATCTTTACAAAACGCATCAAAAATTTGTTTGTATGTATTTGTGTTAATGTTTTTACAGGTTGGACTGAATTTTTTTTTTGGGGGGGGGGGGGGGTAAAGCTGGTACCCCCTCCCCCCTGGATAGGGCCTTAACTGTAGGTGTAGAATACAAGGTTTTCGGTTCAGTCATAAATAAAGTACTTATCTGAATTAAGAGAGAACAAAACTCTGATGCTCACAGTCTAATTTTTAATATGATTCCTTTTTTTTGGTTTTCAGGGCCCAAACGTCTGAAGAATCTCACCTCAGTTGGCTGTGGAATTATGGTTACTTACCACTTTTTTGGTCCATTGACCTGGTATCTAACAGCCAACGCCACCATATCGTACCTGGTTTTGCAAGTCTCTACTGTAGTTTTAAATAGAGGGCGAGGAGTCTCAACTGCCATTGCCTCAGTAGTGTTTCTCTTTCTTTGGTAAGTTTATTTGTTTATGGTAAATCTTTTATACAGAAAATAACGAAAATAATACACAGGCCATAGGCGAAAATATTACAGAATTGCCATCTTCCTATTTCCGTTATTTAAACAGGTCCCGTATGATTTTACTGGGCAGATATTTCCTTCTCTCATAAGGCCATTTTGATATATTTGACACATAAAATAGATGGCGTTGATGGTATTTTAAAGCAAAGAGTTGATCTTTTACCAATTTACTATTATTTTATGCTGCAAATCAGCATAAACGTGGGAGGATGGAAAAGATGGGATGTTGGGTGGGAAAATGAAATGTTTGGCTTATGAAATCTCAAAAGTTTTACAATTGTTTGTTATTTCTTATATTTTCCATATGATTTGCAGATTTTTACATTATTTTTCGAATTTTTTAATTTGTCATCACTTGTTATTGAAGGGACATTTTCCATGCAAAATCTGGTTGGCCTGTTTGATGTTTCTTCTTTTTGAATAAGAAAGTTGATTTGATATGGATAGGAATAGGATAAAGTTCCTCCAAAGTCATTTCTGACATATAGAACGTCAACAAATACCGACATTTTAGTTGCTGGGTCTTTTTTACAGGGTCAGGTAGTAAGCCAGTCGCTAAACCTTGCGGCTGTTGAGAGTCGAACCCCAGGCCCTATATTGCCAAGCAGAGGTCAATCCAATGCACCACCACAGAGATTTGATAAGTGTTTGTCATTATCCTGTTATTAGTTTTGATTTTAGAGTCTCCGCATTTCGTAAAACACTACTTACAATTTTACGGTTTTTAAGCTAAACATATTATCTATGGCTATTGTCCCACTGAATCAAGTAGAGAAGTCAGTAAATGTCTACTGCTTGACTGAACCATGTCTCGAAGGCATTGTGCACAAAAATATCCCTCTTACTTAGTGTCCTTCTGAAAACTGCCCAGTTCCTAGTGTAAAAATGCTCGTAGTGAAATCATATCGGCGTTGCCAATGTTTAGTTTTCTACCCCCAGGATGTATATCGTAGTTAAAAAGGCCCTCACAAAAATTGAGTGAATACCTTTAAAACCTAAAAAATTGTCAATCTCGAATTTATTGAGATTGGTGAAAAATCGTCAATCTCGAATTATGTAATCCATTATCTCGAATTTATTGATTTACTGAGAAAGCGTAACGAAATAAGAGGGCCGACAATTTCCATTCGACTGTAACGTTGGTCATACAGGAATAAAAAAAAGGTCATACAGGGATATTCCATATACTAGGGGGACTGCCCCCTCCTCAATACCCCGCTCTTCATGCTAATTTTTTCAGCACTTTTTTAAAAAGGTTCTGATTCTAGTTAAACGGCCCTTGTGTTTCAGGAATTGTTCTTAAACAATTGGGACAAAAGGTTGAACTTTAACGTGAAGAACGGGGTATTTTAGGAGGGGCAGCCCCCCTAATGTTCTTTTTTTTATTTAAATTCTGATCGTTTTTAGGTAATGCCGGTAACTCCGGTACTCCCTCCATGGAAAGATCCTATAGACATTTCAATCCCTGTGCAAATTTACCCCGGATAATTATTATTAACATCTCCATATGTAAAAATGAGTCGGCAAAGAGAAAGTAACACAATTAAAAATAATTTTGTATAGGAATTCTGGAAAATTCCTTCAGTGTAAAATTTCCCTTGAAAAGTTCACCCTCTGGAAACTTCCTTCCCCATGGAAGATTCTTTCCGTGGAAATCCCCCAAGCAAAAATTCACCCTCCCCCCCCCCCTCTGAGCCGAAAAATCTATGCATACTACCCAATAACAAATACTATAGCCTATGTAAACAATGGGCACATTTCATAACTTAAAGACCTTTCCCAGGGACTCTGGGGGGTCATGTTATCTCCAAAGACGTAGATATTGGACCTTTCAACTATGCTGAACAATGGATATTTCAAAATTTTGATCGAACGACTTTGCTGAAAAAGGAGCACGGGAGGGGGGCTAGATGTCCTCCAATCTTTCTGGTCACTTAAAAAAGGCTCTAGAATTTGTAATTTCCGTTTGGAGGAGCCCTCTCTAGATATTCTAGGATCATTGGTTTGATACGATCACCCCTGGAAAAAAAAGAAAAAATATGCATCCGTGATTTTTCTTTTGGTAAAAATGCAAAATTCCACATTCTAAAGATGGGAGCTTGAAACCTTTACAGTAGGGTTCTCTGATACGCTGAATCTGATGATATGATTTTCATTAAGATCCCTTGACTTTTAGGGGGATGTCCCCCCCTTATCGAAAATCAGGCAAATTTTCTCAGGCTCGTAGCCTCTGATGGGTAAAACTAACCTTAATGAACCTTTTGTATGTGGAATCAGCATAATAAGTAGATTCTTTTGATATCAAAATCCGTTTTTTGAGGTTTGGTCACTATTGAGCCGCGTCGCTCTTTACAGTTCGCTACTGCGAACTGTTTGACTATATTTATTTAAAAAGGGAATTATTTGTCACATATTGGGCTAATATACCATGAAACAATGCTGAACTCAACTCAAGAGTAGAATACCAAAAGAAAATTGTATTGTCGTAATAAGCAATTAGTACGATAAGTGTAGTTAGTACAATTAGTACAGTAATTAGTAATCAGTAGTAGTAATACAGTAGTTAGTAATTATCGATTCAAGAGTAAATACCGACACTAAATTTATCATTTGAGAATTATAATTATTCAATCCTTTACATTATTTAGTTGATATGCATAAATCATTTCCTTTAATATTTAATGAAAGGCGAGAAAGGACACAAATTTGAGAAATGACATTTAGCAGTTAAAAAAGGATCATTGGTTTGAAAATTTGATACATGATTAGTTCAGTTCATTGTTCAATTTAATATGCAATTAGTTGAGTTTGTATCTTATCTGATACAACTTTATTGTGGGTAGACTAGATTTTTTTTTATTAAGTACATAAAAAATTGTTGAAGCAACCTCCAAAATACCAGCAGCAAATGAATGATCACACAAGAAAATGTCAAGCTTGTTTTTATCTCTCTTTTTTTAATATTTGCTCTCTTGGAATTTGAATGACTTCTGTTTGATTTGATGCACGACATTTTGGAGTAGACTTGATTTGTTTTTTATTTTCATTCAGCAAGGAAGAGAAGCTGAAGCAGCCTCCAAGATATCAGCAGCCAATGAATGATATGAGTGATCACATAATAAAATGTAACTCCTTTTTTTTTGTATATATATTCCGTTGGATTTTGATTGATCTTCACTGAAATAGTCCTAATCCTCTGAGGTATCGCCTGAGGTAAGGAATGACACATCAATGAAAAATGTTCAATGTTAGCTGGAAGCTTAATTTTTTAGAATTTAAGTTAGAAAATAAACAATTGTGCTCTTTTCATGAATAGATGGGAAAAATACTTTTGACTTACTTGACTTAGCGGTCTTGCTCAGCAGGGTCGCCAGCGTAGAGGGAACTGGTTGACAGCGCTGTCAGTCTTATCAGCCCTGTCCAGGGCTAGGGATGGGGCCTCATTTGGGTCGATATTGCGGTTGAAGAGGTGTTGATTTATAACATCAGCCCATCTGGTGCGCGGCCTCCCTCGAGGACGTTTCCAGACAATCGAGGGATTGAAGTCCGATGTGATCCTTGCAGGGGTAGTTGGCGGGAGGCGGAGTAAGTGGCTGTACCATCTTAGAGAACGAGCTTCTACTTGGGTGGAGAGGTTCGCTAACTTGAATGTCCTCAGGATCTCAGTATTGCGGATCTTGTCATATCATTTGAAGCCTTCAACTCGACGCAGGTGTCTAGTTTGGATGGCATCGAACTTTCTTAGCTGTGTCTGGGTTATCGGCCATGTCTCAGAAGAGTACAGCATGATGCTTGAGACTGTGGTGTTGTAGGTACGGGCTTTTGTAAGGCGACTAATTTGCGGTTTGTGGAAGACTGCTCTCAGGAGCCGTCCGAATACAGAGTTTGCCTTGGCTGATCTGGCTGAGATTTCGGCGTCAAGTGTGCCATTTGATGATATGATTGATCCGAGATAAGTGAACTGCCTTACCACGTCAACAGCTTGGCCGTTGATCGCCACAGTTAAGGGTGATACCGATGCGATATTTTCTATGGACATGATTTTCGTTTTCTTCCAGACTTTCATTTGCAAAATAAGTCTTACCTTGCTATATCCATTCGAATGTGAAAATTAATGTTTTCGCAATCCAATATGCATTTGTGTGCTATTTCAATTTAATATACTTGTTAACAAAAACTATTACTAATTACGTTGAGAAATGTTTCAGTTAGTAACTTGCTGTTTATTTAGTGTTGATTTGAAAATTGTATAATTCGAAAACTTTTACATGTTTAGTCCACAAACTCACTTTCCCCTTGAAACGCTATATGTAGCTACACTTAATCAATCATGCAATTGTGTTCTAAATGTAAGAAGGAACACATACACAATTTTTGCCTCACGTTTATACTTTCAAAGGTGCCCACAATATATTATATAAATAAAAATATATAATATGGATATTTCGCAGCTTATATTACAATTTCCTGACTCAAGAAGACGTAAGAAACGAAGTTGAGGCTTTCTCAGAAGGCTGGAGTTCAGTTCAGACTGAATCTAAAAGGTTCAACAAGAAACAGCAGATTCAAGCTTTTTAATTGCAAGGCCTAATATACTTCTGGCCCATGGGTTGTTTTCAAAAATAGGGAATGTCTTGCGTCATATTGCTGAGGTACCAACATGCATCTTGTTATCACTGTGCTTGTTCTTGACCTCAAGGAAATAACTGACCCGATCCATCCTTAGTTACAAGGCCGTATCCAAGGAGCTACGGGGTTTTAACCCCCCCCCCCCCGAAATATTTGTCTGACTCGTAAAAACGTCACAAAATTGGATATAAACAAATGTTTTATGCGTTTTTGAGTTTTTTGTGTAACCCCCCCCCCCCCGAAAAAAATTCTTGTATAAATCGCCCTCCGAAAAAAAAAAATCCTGGATACGGCCCTGCTTAGTTATCTAAGCTTTTAGTAATAAAAAGATATTAAGTTGTATTTTGCTCAATTCACATAGGAGTTGGATGTTGTCGTTGATTAAAGCACGTCAGTATCGGTCTTCTACAGGTTACATCTACCTGAGGAATTAGCTCTATTTACGCTACTGTTTGTCAAGGTGACTCAAGAAATACGTTGGCACACAGCTTACTCTGTATTATCTAAATGAGGAAACGCTAAGAAAGGAGTTTTTGAAAAATAGCTTCGTTTTGAACCAAATATCCATCTCGAGTCGTCTCACTATTAGGGTTATTCCACCTAATTAATCTATTGGTCAATCATAACAGTGGCTCAACAGACAAATAAAACCTTGTGATAATAATGGTAAGGGACTTACTGTACTGTGGGTGCTCATGTAAGCCTCGAGAAAATATTGTTGACTTTCCATTTAACTGTATAGCTTAAGTGTGTTGTCCAAGTAACTGAGAAGTTATTAATCTTGTTTTTTCTTGTTAGTTTTTTTTTGTCCTGTATTTTTGCACTCCTCTAAGTGCATTTCATGCTTGTGGAGAGGGTTGAACTAAATTACTATTATTAATCAGCTGCCCAACCATCGAATAATTTTTTTTTTATATTTGGAACGCATTTTTTTAATTTCACAAAGTTTTCTAAATTGTAAATTCAATTGTGGAAACTTAGGCTCAGTTCTTACTGCAGGGATGCCAATTAAGGGAGGGGGCAGCCACCCTATATTTTGAAAATATTTGTTTTGGTATTTTCATTTAAGAAATCGCAAGAATAAACTAAAAATGTCCCCTTGCTTAACCGGACCCAACCTTAGATATCCAGCCATATAGGAGGATAACGTTGAAAGTTCTCTTTTGCCTGAATAGTATGAGAATTGGGTTGTTTTAACTGTAGGAAAATGACAAATGAAAGGCGTGTAATATAACAATTTCAGCTTTTCTTATTTATTTGTGAGATTTTAGAAGATGGAATTTTTAGGTTAAACATGTCTTGATTAGGATATGTACCCTACTTATCAAAGAACATTTGGACAATCTGTGAAATTTATAATTCACTATTTCCTAGTTTTCTTTTGATAGTGGTTGAGTGAATAATAGCCGCTGAGAAAAGTTGTGTTTGACTACGAGATAAAATAAATAGATAGATAGATAGAGCCTGAATAGAGCCTGAAGGCACCCAATGAAGGCAGCAGATTTACAGATTCAATTCTGCAAACTTTACAACTGTTTGTCTTGATTGCGTGTTGCCTATTTCTACTTAAAGTTAATTTCCCAACTCCTTTGTGGGCTCTAGTTAGGGGAGAAAATTGGAAGATATCATAGCTATCTGTAAATGGAATCATAAGAGACCCTTTTATTGAATACTTTAATTCAAGTTGAATTGCTATGGCTCTTTTTCTATAACGTTGTAGATTTTCTAAATGACTGTAATTTGTGAATGACGGAATTAAAACGCGTTGATGTTTTGCATGTATGCCACCGTCATTAACCTAAAAAACATAACATATGTCAATCTTGATCTTTTTTTTTCTATTTTTTTTTTAATATTGTGAATTTCATGGAGACAATCAACCTATTTCCTAAATAGAAGAGCCACCAGAGGTATCGTTACGTGGGGGAGGGGGAATTTCCTCCCTAATAATTTGGAGAAAGAAATTGTTAAATAGCTCATACCCCATGACTATCCGGATATGGACCCTCCTGCCCCCCAATAAAATGGTGGAGTACGCCCCTGAGAGCTACCATGCCTAACTGAGAAAGGGTTCAAGATTCGTAGCCAAACCAGATGTGTTTCAGTGGCTGGGATAGATGGCCTGATTAAAATGCTCTTTGTCAGAAATTGGGATTTCTTGAAACGATATTTTTAAACTTACGAATAGACCTTATTTATAAAGTGCATGGGAAACGTATGAGGGAGGAATATTTGACGCTTGAATATGAGTTTCATATGTGCTTAAAAAACTGATTTTTTAGGCAGATTTTTTGCTTATATACCGTATCTAAAATAAGAGAAAAGAGTAAATGCTCTTGATTATTTGACGCTTGAATATGAGCTTCATATGGATTGACCACTCAATGCTTTTTTATGCTCTTTCCGAATATAATAATCGTTTTTGTCGCAAATTCAATTATATCCTAGCTTAACCTTTCTAGCCTTCCCCAAATATATAGCCCATATCATATACTTACTGATTCTCTATCTTGGCGCCGTCGATTTGTTTACGGGTAAACCGGTTTTTAACAAGAGCGATGCAAGCAGAGGTTTATAAGCCGTATCTAAAATAAGAGAAAAAGGTAAATGCTGAAATGCTCTTGATTATTTGACGCTTGAATATGAGCTTCATATGGATTAACAACTACTTACAGCCAGTAACTACCTACAACTGCAACTAATATGAATTAACAGCTGAAAGTGCAGTGTTACTCAGCAAAACTAAAAAAATCCAAACAAGGTTTATTCACTAAAATCTGTATTTAGCCTAATAAATAAATCCAACCTGAAAATTTCTTTAGGAGCGCAGATTGTTTGCTTTTAAGCTGATTTTTTGTAAATTATAAAAATAGTTAGGGGTATGCGAATATGCAGAACATAGAACAGTTTTTAAAAAATGCCTCAAATACGCCATCTCTATCTTTTTGTCAAAAAGACTCACTAGGTCTTGGCCCAGTTTACAGGAACCAGTTTTTTTTAAAAAAAGTGGCAAAAAATGATATTTTTATTGAAATTTGTATGATTTGGTTTTTGACTTTACTGAATGACGCTGGATACATTTTTTATTTATTTTTTTTTTTTTCTCAGAAACGAACCTATTCTCTTTCCTGACATTTCTCCGTAGTTTTTGCGTATTCTGTTATAGAAAGGCCACGCAGCAGTGGCGAATGATTCAAATTCCTTAAAAAAAATTATTTTTTTTTACGACGCACAGTGCGATAAAATGCTGGTCACTCAAAAACTGGGTCATTGATATACATGTTTCTCACTAAGCACGACAGTGTATCTTACCCAGAGTTTATTGAAAGTTTAAATTTGGCTGTGAAATTATGTTTCTTTTGTCGAAAATGTTGTTCTACTTTCTGCAAGTATGTATCCAGGGGGTGGGCTACGTAGTTTGAACCCCCTCCCCCGAAATTTTGGTCTGACTCGCAAAACGTAACAAAAATGTGTGAATAAAACTTGATGCGTTTCAATTTTTTTTTACACCCCCCCCCCCCTTCCCACCGGAAAAATACCCCTCTACGGAACAAAATCCTGGATAAGCCCTTGGCCTTGAGTGTAATACCGACTACCATCTTTTCCCCTTTTTTCTCTTATTTTGTCAAAGGAGGCATTCGATACCAAATGAAATGTAAATAAAAAATGAAATTGTTTAGAAATGTTCAATTTTTGGTTTTGAGAGGGAGGAAGTGTATTAACCTTAACTAGCTTCGTGATATTATTTGGTTGTTATGTTATTGTTGATGTTATGACAAATAAAAAGGTACTGCTCGGAAGCGTAAATTACGCTGTGGGCTTTATGAGGTTTGAAGGGCGGTAGCCCTATTTTGTTTATGGCAACTTCTTTTCGTTTTAAGCTGGATGTTATTATTCATTTTAATGTATATTCGTTGCGGGTCGCGTTTCTTCATTAACAGTAATTTCTGTTCGTTCCAAGTTTGAATTACTACACGACTTTATTTCTGCTCGTCTCCTTCCTTTTCTTTTACAAACTTCATTTTTGGAAAAGTTTGTCTTTAATTGATTACGTGGGAAAATGATTAATTTATTTTGTGGGTTTTCACAAAGTTCATATTTGACTTTGGTTTCTTCGGCAAGGCTCGCGCCTCTTTTTCCTTTATATATGCCGAAAAAATTCGAAATATGTGGGATTACGTAAAACACTTCATAAAAACTTGCAAATATGCACATTTCTTTGAATATTTCCTACTATCCTATCTGTTTCAAAATTATACGATGTCGGGAAATTTTCTAGTCCAGTCTGTAATCTTATGATAAGACTAGAAAATTTAGAGCTAACGTAATATGTTTTTATTTATTCACCAAAGAATGTAATTATTTATCCAGACTGAATTCCCAAATTCTTTTGTACGCTAATAGTATTTACTCCCAAAATCTTTTTAGGCTTACAAGATCACTTACATATGCACATTTTTAGGGCCAAATTGTTTTTTGGTTGTGTCTGCGGCGTTTATTTGGTTGTTTCGATTGGCTTGACGGTTTACCGGTAGATATAGGCACATCACAAATTATAAATAATTGACAATAGATATAAATTTATGGCGATCTAAACCTAATTTGGGGCCCGAAAGGACTATAGGGGGTGTTGCCTCTGCTTTGTTAAACTACTAAGATGGGGCTAATCTTGCAATTATATGTGTGCAGTTCCACAACTAAAATATGTGTCGCTACATTTTTACTATTCAGTAGCCAATTCGATTAACTGGATGAGAAAACGACGGAGAAGTGTTATTGAGAGCGTCAACTGCTGTTTCAACTCAACTTCCAACTTAACTCAACATCAACACAACTTTGGCTCGCATAGGAGGGTTGGGAATACCAATCATATAGAGTAAAAAAAAAATTGTGTGTTTACATATAAGAGTATGCTTAGGGACATTTTAGCATGGAACCAGATAATTTTGTTTAAAAAACAAAATGAACAGTATTTAGGGGCTGGAATTTTTTTTTTCAATTTGGGGCATTAATCATTATTTTTAGGGAATTCCCTTGCGAGCATGCAAAGCTAAGAATCACTCGAGGGTTTTAATCTAAAATCTAAATGATAATAAGTAGAGTGAAACGATTGTGCCACTGAACGGCTCATCAATTGGCTCAAATCCAAAAGTAAAGTAGTATCGCAGTCCTGTTTCCTCTTAAATATGTTTGTCAGAATGACCAAAACACATGTAGGTGGCTCAATATGACCATATCCTTATTGCTCGGGTCAAAACCTGGAACATGCACTGGGAGTACTGCCTAACATAACAGTATGCATTGCTGCATTCTGTAAGCAAATGGTATCTGCAGAGGGGCATCTGTCTGGTAAGCAGCCGTGCAGAAAGTGGGGTAGCAAAGTAGCAATGCTACTTGGCAGTTTTCTAATTTGTTGGCAGATTTTGTCTGAAAACACCAGCTTTACATATAAAAATACTTTGCTCAAAGAAAAGCTGTCAAAACAAAGTTGTGCTGCTAAAGTGTCGGCAGCTTTTTGAATTCTGTCGAGTTCTTCTACTGGCAGCTTTGGAACTTTTTCCATACCTGCTGGTAAGCTTTCGAAATTAATTGTGTCAGTTCCAGAAGCTTGTTTGGTCCTAACGACGCAATTTCTGTTTTGTGGTCTGAAAAGACTGTGAAGCTTGAATGGGTTCTTGACTGCCATTGTAGGTGGCTTCCTTAATTTGGATTGAAGGGCAAAGTATTGACAAAATGTTAACATATCTTATATGAAGGAAATCATGACAATCCTGTGAGTAAGGATGATCAAGCCCAAGCAGATACCACTGTACGGTTCAGTCTGTATCTTCGGGTCGAAACCTTGAACGAAGTTGAATGTAGTTTCAAAATAGTCAGAAAGATACAATCCAATTCTGGCTTCTGAGTCAATTGTCAGCTAAACTTCCGAAATACGTAGTGACAGTTCCAGCAGCATTTTCTTTCTCCAGCAACTAATTTATCATAATATAATAGGAAAAAAAGATGAATAAGATCCAATGAAGAAAAACATATTTTTGTAGTTACAGCTATTTGACTGTCACTGTAAATCGATGGTTTTACACAAAAAACATGTCCCATGAAAGTAATCATCATAGTTCTTCAAAATATTGTTAAAGTAGTTTGTTTTCGGGTTTTAAAATCTTAACAATTTTAAACATTTTTTCAGATTTTGAAATGAAGGAATAGACTTGCCTCTGTTGTCAAATCAGATTCTACCCTACCATTTCAGTCGAGGAAGTTGAAACTATTCACTGGCTCAGTTGAACCATAATCGACGAAAAGTTAAAACTAACATTTGTTCACACAAGACTGGGGGTGGGAGGCTTAGACCTCCGATGTAAATTGTGTCACAGTTTTGAAAAGTCCTATCTTTTAAAAAATCAGTTTAAGATCTTGTCTCGTTGTTTTGGGCCATTTGAATTTTTTAGTGTTTCAGAAAACGGGGGTGGGGGGGAGGGGGGTGAAGGGGGACATTCAAATGCTCTAAGTTAATAAGAGAGAGATAAATGTTTGCTGAATTTTGCTATCCTATTCTTGTAAAAAAAAAATTCACATGCTCATCAGCGACTAGCTGGAGATTCTTTTCTGAATGCCAAAAAGTTCAAATTAAGTGTTATTATGCAAAGCACTTTTTAAAAACTTGTAAATTTGCAGTTTTCTTGGGATAATTCATAGTGTCCTATCTGTTTCAAAATTTTACGATCTCGGGAAACTTTCCAGTCAATTCCGCAGTTTTATGATAAGAATTAAGATTTTGAAACTAACGTAAAATGTTTTTATTTATTTGCCGAAAACTGTAATAACTTACCCAGATTACATCCTCAAATTCATTCGTGTGTTAACAGTTTTTATTCGCAACAATCTTTTTAGATAGAAAATATCATGAAGATTTACACATATTTAAGGGTTAATTTTGCTGGTTGTGTTCGCGTCGTATATTTGGTCATTTCAATCGGCTCGGTGTGTTACCTATAATTATTGGCAGTTTCAAATTATAAATACTGGACTATAGCTATAGGTGTACAGAAATCTAAACTTAAATCGGGATCTTTTTGGATCCTAGGAGATGCCTTGGAGACTAAGGGGGCTATGGAATCAGTGTTACTTTGCTTCGTTAAGCTACGAAGATTGAGGTTGACACGTACTAAGAATGACAAATGATGGCAGACACATACGGATGCAGGAAGAAACTTCTGGCCCGCATAGAAGGGGAGGGATACCAATCTTCTGTATTTTTTTATGTTTACTTATAAGTCTATGTGTAGTCAATATGCTTAACGACATTAGTATGGATCTCGAGAAGCTACTTTTTGAGCCTGCTTATAAGTTTTCATATAGAAGATGTGCTTAAGAATATTATAGCATGGAAGTAGATACTTTAGTTTTGAGTTTGCTTATAACTTCTTGTTTAGAGAATGTGTTTAAGGACATTTTAGCATGAAACTAGGTTACTTTTTTTTTAAATAAAATGGACAGTGTTTAGTGGTCAGAATGTTGCTGGTTTTTTATTGTTGTCATTTTGGGATATTAATCAATTACTCTTAGGGAATTCCTCTGCGGGCTTGCAAGGTTAAGAATCAATCGAGGACTTTGACATTTTAAGCTTAAAGAAACAATAAGTAGATTTCATCAATTGTGCCACCAAACACCTCTTTTATTGGCTCAAAACCAGAAGTAAAGTAGCATCACAATCCTTTCTCGTCTTAAACACGGAGTGAGAATGACCAGCACACGTGTAAACGTGTACCAGCACACCTGACCGACTCTCTCGTGTTCAGGTTAGAGTCTGAAGTGGGCACTGGAAGCATTGCTGAATAATTAATAGTGATACTGTAGAAATGGATCGTGTTATTTCCAGCAGCCATTTTAGTAAATCAGCTTTATTCAGTGAAGCCTGAATAACTTTCAACGATGTATATCTTTTCTACAAATTGTTTCAGTTCAAGCCTGGCAATGTTGGCTGTCATTGTTGGTGGCAGCCACAAATTGGGTATTTATGGGAGAATAATGAAAATTCCCATCTCCCGTGGACGAAATCATTATAGCTCAGAGAGTGAAAATGAGCAGTTCCATTCCATTGAGATACCTTGTTCTTTGTTCGACTCCTTATATGTGGGTGGAAGCCTGGAGTGAAAATCGAATTTAGTGTCGAGAATTGCTAGAATACCATAAGCCATTTGGACCTTCAGAGGCAATCCTTGTCTGGTAAGCTTCCAAAATTTATGGTGACAGTTCCAGCAGTTTTTTGATCTCCAGAAACTAGTTTCCCATGTTATGATAGGAAAGAATGAATATCTAACGATGGAAGACTTTTCCACATATTTTTATAGTTTAAACCTTACCCTCCTAACATTAGTTACTGGACTGTCACTGGGACGCAAGGGTAAAGACAGGTCATAAATCGAAAGTCTCACAAAAATATTATCTTGCATGAAAAAATCATCCTAGCTGCTCAAAGCCTATAAAAAATATTTAGTTTTTGGATTGTTAATTCTAAAGAAACTGAAACATGTTTCCAGATTTTGAAATGTAAAAATAGTTGAGCTTACGTTGTTAAGTCAGAAATTTGCCTGAATTTCAATCGAAGGAAGTTGTAAATATCTTTTGACTTAGTTTAACCGTCGTCGATGAAAAATCAGACTAGTAAATGCCAGAATAAGATATGGGGAGGGGGTTTAGCCTTATATACCCCACTTAAATTATGCTGAGGACCGAAAACTAAGACCGACGTTGTTGTGCACGTGGGCCTTATTCAACGTAATTTGTCTCGCACTCTTGAAAAGTCTTAAGTAAAAGCATGCCTGGCGTCATTTAAGAATCATCATTGAATTGTTTGTATTTGTTTTAATGTTTAGAAAATAAAGAGGGAAGAAGGGCGTGATTCAAATGCTCTGACTTAAAAAGAAGAATATGAAATTTTGTCAATCATTATTAACCGATTCCTTAATCCTATTGATCAACGTGTACGCTCCACTGTCTGAAGAAATTTTCAGAAGAACCTTCAACACCAGTTTTTCTTCATCGTTTGGTATATTGATAAGTGTTGCTGCGTGTTAGTTATGTAGTCGAGAACCTCACCTATAACAATCAGGCCCGAAACGAAGTGGTATTGATTTCTCTTGTGGTTCTCTTTCCAATGATCGCATGTTTACTTTGGAGAGTGTAGCCGAGATGTGCATTGATTGGGGGCCGAAAATGAATCGATGCTTCGAGGTCAAAGACTACAATTTTATATATTTATGTTGAGTAATCATGTCTTACCTTGTTATCTACTAATTAATCCCTTGCTGCTCAGTCAATATCACGACACAAGTGAAAAGATCAAAATGATTCATGATAAGTCAGTTGTACTCTTGAGCAACTATAACAATTTATTGTAGTTTGGTTAGATTTTACATAGAATACGAGTAAATAATTATTAAATATATTAGCTCACTCTTTCTAACTATTATAATAGCATTAATTTATTCTGAGATCATGCTTTCCTTTACGAGAGTATTGATTTAATATACAATCGTGGTATTTTGGGGCTTCGATAGGGCTTAAGTGAACCAGCCACAACCCCACATTCTCAGCAGTGACTAGCTTGGGATTATAACATTTACAAAATTGAAGCAACATTATTTAGATATACACTAATAAAAGCTGCATACCGAATTATGAAAATTTAGATACGGCTTTTTGCTGCTGGGACAATGAAAAGTCGAACTTTCGAAAAGTTGAAATTTCGAAAAGTTTTTTTCCCTTGATATCTGCTTATTTTTAAAATGGTGTCAATTGTCTGAATGGGTCTGAAAGCTAATGGTACCGACTGAATCCATTTATCAGAACCTTCGTACGTAAAACTGATTATCCCTCCTTCTAGGACTAATGGCGTTTTAAAGGATCCAATGAATTAGACTAATTTAAAGCATTTTTTCCATTTTATTTCTGAAAATTTATAATCTAGCAGTTGAATATTTCATCTTAAGTCTCCTTTCTAAGAAAACCAAACAAAACTAAATTAGTTCGTTGTGATTAAATTCAGAATATTAGGTATGCCAAAACCCACTTTAGAACGTGTATTGAGCTGTATTCTGTTTTGTTGGATTTGTTAACATTTTATTGTCTTACTTTTTCAAAATTCAAAAATATGACGATTTTTTGTCATTTCGAGGCAGTTTTATATATCTATCGAATTACATTTTTGATATTTTTCTTTCCATTTTTGTTTTCGATTTAAAAATACGTTGAAAGCATGCACAAACAGGAAGATTTTCCCATTTTTTTAATGAAATAGATCTGAAATTAATTGATTCAATGATATACCATAAATATCTTTCCTAGTTACAGCTGCAAGTTCGTCGTAAAATCGCATGTTTCACAAGGAACACAAATCATAAACCATGTATCTATTTTAGTTTGATCTGTTGCAAAACTTCCTGAGTTGTCTTCACGGTTGGTTACTGCCTGATTTTTATAATTGTTATGATCACGTGGAGCACGTGGTGCCTGTTTTCGAGAAAGTTAGAGAGCCTGGAAAAATTTGCGTCTTTATGATCGATTCTAAAAGTATTCTTCATAACAAAAAATGAATTGCGAATGACATGCTCCTAAGTTTCACTTCGGATTTATTTAAAAGGTTTTTTGTTTAAAAGAACGGATTTGTCGAAAAATGGACGTCCCGATGCATTTTTTTTTTATAGGAAGTGACGTAAGAATTTCTATGGGGAGAAGGGCAAGCAGGGTTGGGGTTGGATATCATTGAAATAAAAGTAAGCTGGGTACTTGTGTATTATACGCCACTCACTCAAGTTTACACTTTGTGAAACTCGAGAACAAACTGGTTTCTTCGTTAGTTTCTTCGTTACTTTAAAAACAAATTTGGTCTATATTTTTTCACATTACGGGGGAGGGGGCGGTGGGGGTAAAGTATAGCGGGTCTGTATGCAAAATGCGTTAGGTATAATTATTTTGCATATTATGAAGTAAGAATTGTTTTCTAACTTCAAACTGTCTAAATACTTTATCCCCCCCCCCCTAATGTGCAAATATATAGCCCAAATTATATATTTCCCATCTATTCTGTCACTTGTCTTTGCCTTGTCCCACTCTAAGCTGAAAGAAATTAACGAAGAATCTGGTTTGCTCTCGAGTTTTACACAGCATAAACTTGAGTGAGTGGCGTATAATACACAAGTACCGTAAGCTGCCCCGGGCAGATTTGCGTATTATACAAATCTGGGAAGATTGCCAAATCAGGGCAGATTGTAGAGCATATTTTTCAGTATGTATTTTTTTGTTTTTAATGTTTGAATTCGCTATCTACTGATAGTACAATTAATTATTAGTTCCTGTCTTAATAAACGGGGCTTTTGTTTAATATTTAATTAAAAATCGGACCCTCTCAATAGTCTTTGCGCTGGGGCTACAACTCAGTACCCCATCCTACCCAATATCTCCTTAGACCTGATTTTAAGCTTTCAGAGTAAGTCTATTTTTCAACCATTTTCATTTTTCTGGCATATGTTTCATGTCTTTTTCAGTCTTGAGAGAACATGACTCGGCTGGTCTTTTCCCCAACGATGTCGTTGTTTGAGCGTAAAAAAGATTTTATTAATCAAAAAACAAACTTATTTTATTTAGTAGTACTGCTTTGAGCACCATTTGTGGGCTGCACAATTAGTGGATCCTATTCTATACACCTTGGTTACGAAAAAAAAAACTAGCTCAAAAGTTCGAGGAGCAGGGGCGTCGTTTGGGAGGGGCAGGGGGGCAGTTGCATCCTCCCCCCCCCCAGTAATGTGGAGAAAAAAATTGTTATATATTCCATGCCCCTGACTATCCGGATATGGGCCCCTCTTGCCTTCCCTCCCCCAATAAAAATTCAGGAGATTCGCCCCTGAAGAGGAGCGTACGAAGCTGTGTTGGCTTCAGGCGGTTTGCAGCTGCATTGTTTTGTTAGTTGTAGTAGTAGTAAAAGTTCAAAATCATAAAATGTATTAAAAACGGGAAAATACCCCTAAAGGAGTTTAAAGTTTGTGTTTGTCAGCCGGTCATCCGGTAAGATTCTTAGCACTTCGGTCTCTTCCAAAAAATGAGAAATGATAACCAAGAAATTAAATCTTTGAAGGAACACTTTATAAGAATATAAAATGCATAGGATATTCCTAGGTCAGGGAAATGTAAGATCTAACTTTTGTACTTTTTGATTATATAATAAGTAAAAGACGTTTTCAATAGTTACACCTCTTCCTCCCAATTATCTAAACTCTTTTGAAATATAACCCTGGCTCGCCAATAGCCATGCTTTGTTAATTAGGTATCGCTAAAAAAGTATTTTACATTTTTTTTTTTTTTTTTTTTTTTTTTTTTTTTTTTTTTTTTTTTTTTTTTTTTTTTTTTTTTTTTTATATATATATATATAGCAAACGAAGCTAAGGATTTAATTTTAACTAAAGAAACCGGTTCGTCTTTCCAATTTCATAAAACTGATGTAGGATATATTTTTCTTCGTTGGCTACTGATATTGTAAGCTCTTAATCACAAAATTTTGCTCTATACCACTGAAAAACAATTATTTGTTAAAATAAAATTACTGGGCTTTAGGTTTAGCCTATTGCGTAGAAAGCTGTCGTAGAAAACCGTTGCTATAGTAGTATACATAGTTTATAAAGTATGAAAAAAAAAATATATACAACGTGAGTTTTGACGCATTGAATTTCAGTCACATGTCTTTGTGTTAAACTTTTTCTTCAATCAAACTATTCGGTGGCTATCTGAGGTTTCTTTGTTGTAAAAATACTGAATAAAATGAATGTAAATTTAAAATTTCGGAACTCATTTTTTAGGATTCTGATTCCGCCTCTGTCTGGATCTGTCCCAGATGATTGCAACGTGTGGTTTTATTTTTGCTCTTGTAGGAAGCAAAGAAGAGAGAAGACAAGAGCGTATTTTTACTAAATGTTGGGCAAGAGTAGTAAAAAAAAAAAGAAAAAAAGAAAGACGGTTACTATTTGAGCCTGTTTACGAAAGCCACCCGTAGCGAATGAAGCAAGCCAAGAAAGGCGACGAAATTCCTGCTTGAGAAAGTGATCTCGAAGCCAGCTCGGTTGTCAGTAAATACAGACAAAAGCTCCGTCAGCTCTTTCTAATAGCATATCCGCTTCGTCGGTGTTTGCTGCTTTGTTCGCCCCGATTTTCATTTTTTTACCTTGGTCTCTTGCAAATGGTGCTCTCGCATCCCTTGGGTGGTGTTTGGGCCTACGGCCCTTGCACCTCTTGGCACCTTCCTCTGCTCGCTTTGCTCACTCGCTTGTAATGGTATGACTGCAATGATAGGCTCTTGGCCCTCTCGTGTTGGTATTCCAAGTAGTCCTCTGTTTATGTTCTTTGTCGGATTTATTAACTTGAAGTTGCCAGAAATGCGGTTTTTTTTTTGTGCTTCGTGTAGAAAAAAATGGAAAGAGCATAGGGATTTTCCAGTTTGCCAGGGTGTATGTCAATTAAAGAGTGACCCATGTCTTATGTTAAGCCAACTATAATGTAGGGAAAACTGTATTGTAAAAACACAAAATTTGACTTTTTACTGGACTGAGATTTGAGCACTGAATAGAAGTTGAGAGCAAGCTCATTTCGAATTAAAATCTCTAAATCGAATGCCTTTTTAAGTAACGAAACAATTCACGCTGCAAACACGGTGACATTCAGCCGCTTTGTTCTAGGAAAGTATATTTCTGACGCACTTAGGGCTAACGTGGAACCGGAGGAAAATTGTGACATAGTCAGTTAATCGAAGGTCGTCATATTTTACCTCACAATTACCTCATACTACCGGATGGTGGCGCTTCTCGCCATCCTTAAATGTAATCTGGATAGAAGGAATGCTTTGAATTGGCTATAGTTCGTAAATCGAATTTGAGATGTAAAAGCCTGATAAACAGCTGTGTAGCCATATCTATACATGCGGAAAGACGGAAGGGGGAATACTTCGTGCAAAAATGATTGTTTGAAGGACTCTGCGAGAAAATGTTCACATAAGAGTAATTTTTGTCATCTAATACCCCCCCCCCCCCCCATGTTTAGACAAGTGCGCAACAAAATATATTATTTCACCGTTTAAAGGAGCCGGGAGCAGGACCTCTAATTTTTTATCCTTGAGGTAAAGGGATAGTACATGAATACGTATTTTCTGCTTTTTTAGGGGCTGCCATTTGCAACGTCCACTGCTCAATCTAGTGGCGTAAGTTCATGGAAATTTAGGGGATAGTGGAGGAGGCAAAATGCTTTTTTTAAAAATCCAGGGGGTATGGAGGTCAGATTTGTCATTTTTAATAAAAAACAAAACAAAAAAGATGTATTTTTCGAAATCTTGGGAGGGACACATGCCCTCTTGCCCCCAACCCCAGTTGCTGCAATTGGCTCGAGTAAGGTGATACCAATCGCCTGCATTGTTTCGCTCCCTATTGAGGGGTCTTTTGTAGAGAAAATGGGCATTCTCAAGTGACAGAAGCCCAAGTCGTATCTTGGGCGAGGCAAGACCTTAAGCCACGAATTTTGCTTCTGGAAGCCAAAAACTACAGCGATGCCATCTATATGGCTTTGAATTGTAATCTTTTACATTGGGATAATAAAAAGAAGCAATCGAACATTAAATGAAAAGAAATTACTGAATACCAGAAGATTACTTTCGCTTCTTCAGATCCCGTGATGTTGAAAAGTATATGATTCATGCTTTGCTTGAAACACCACATTGGAAAAGAAAAATAAACACTATGGACTTGTGTCATAGACACGTTCGAAGTAAATTGCTAATTATATCCTATTAAACTTCGGAGTGGAAGGTGAGGAAGGAAGTGGGGATCCCCTTCCATTATTCGCTCATTTTAATCTTTATTCGTTCTACATGTATATGAAAATTTGTTACATTATGTTATCAAGAACTAAACCGTATCACCAGCATATAGACCATATCCATATGGACCATATAATAATAATGATTTATTTCTTGCCCACAAAACACTATACACTATACCACCAGCAAACCAGCATATAGACCATATCCATATGGACCATATAATAATAATGATTTATTTCTTACCCACAAAAGCACTATACAAGCATTATAATGTGTAGTAAAAATAATTAAATACACACAAAAAATGCAGAACATACAAAAAACGAAAAATAATGACTATAGAAAAAAATTACATTAAATAAACACCGAAAAAAATAAAACACACAAAATAAAGAACTATAGAGAAAATAAAAATTCTACATTAAATACACACAAAAAATAAAATTCACAAAAAAAAAGAAAAAAAAAGTACAACAAACGAAAGATAACTATAGAAATTTTTTTACAAGATGATTATTTGGAGAAAGCCCATCAAGAGCAGTACCTGAGAGCTTCCTGTGTAGCTTTTCCAACTTTCATATTATATCAGGTACACCATTTTTACCAATTAGGATCTGGTTACGTGTCCAAGGAGGAATGAAAAGGAGAAACTTACAATACCTGAAATAACAACTCCGGATTCTTTTTAAATCAATTTTTCTCAGGATAGGATAAATTTCTGCCGTATAGAGGACTGTTTGATCGTAGTAAGTAGAGTAGAGTTTTGCCAGCGCCCGTCTATTATATTTTCGTCGATTGGGAACAATTTTCCCATATCCAAATTGTATTCTTTTAGAAATATCGTAAACAGTGTGCTGACGAAAACTGGAAAGATTATTAGTAAGGGTTATGCCCAACCAACGCAAAAAAATCAACAGACGAACATACGAACGTATGTTCAGAAGAACATATGGAGTCTTTTATGTTATTAATTAAAGAAAATACCCCAAGAAGTTTTTCAGTGATAAATAAAGAGCTACATTAAACCTTAGACGAGCGGAAATTAAGTCAAATCGTAATTCAAGTGTAAAACGATCATAAATCGCTATGTAATAACTCACAGCTCGAAATAAGGATGTTTTCTGTAATGTACAAATCACTTTTTGGTTTTTATAAGGAACAGGTGGCGTTACCCTTACTCGTGCCTGCTGTAGTCTGTGTTCGTTTTAGATTTACCTCGATTGCTTTTTATATATTCTGTTCGTTTTGGGTTTTACTTATTTATTAGAAGTGATTTTTGTTCTGGCTATCCTTAGCCAGAAACCTAGTAAAAGCGAACAATAGCTATAATATTTTTTTTTATAAACTATATCTGAACGTTTTGAGCCAACCTGACAACCGGGACCAAGCACCCCCCTGTCTTTTCATTTTAAAACCCATGTGTAAACAATGGAGAACTTGTATAATTAACGGCCCCCACCATTGGGCATGTGGGGGTCTTGTCACCCCTGGAGACAGGTTTGTTTAGCCTTTCGGCCAAACTTAGATTCGCAATTATTTTTAACTAAAGAGCAATAATTTATTGGCTAAAAACAACTCACGGCTTTCTAATACCATTTAATTGCAATTAAAAGGATTTTAAAGAATGTTTCTACTTACCACCTAAGCTTACGTTTGGTATTTTCGAGCAAGACAGAAACAAAATTTTGGCAAAACCCTTGTCGTATTTCTATTTCCTTGTAATGGAGATTAAAAAGTTTTCTAAGAATGTTTCTCCGTTTTTATATTTACTATCTAAACTTGTTTTTTTTTTTTTTTTTTTTTTTTTTTTTTTTTTTTTTTTTTTTTTTTTTTTTTTTTTTTTTTATAGCTTGACAGAAACAGAATATCGAATAAAAAAAACCTCACATTATTTAATTACGTTCGGTATTATTTAGCAAGATAGATGCAAAATATGTGCTAAAAATACTCATGTATTTGTGTTTCTTTATAATGGCGATTAAAAAGATTTTCTAACATATTTTTCGATTTTTATACTTACTACCTAAACTTGCGTTTGGTGTCTGTTTAAGTAGACAGAAACAGTAAGGCAAAAACCTTACTTCTTTCTAAAATATTATTTTGGTGATTAAGAGGATTTTTGAGAATGTGACTCTATTGTGACATCTGCTACCTCAAACCACGCTCGGAATTCTTTCAGTTCGAGGCTCCGAAGCATTTTATTAGCAATAACGGCTAGTATTCCTTCCCTTCTATTAATTTAAAATAAACTTCGTCCACAAAAGATTTTTTTCAAAAAAGTAAAGAGCTACGTTAAATTTAAGACAAGCAGAAAGAAAGTCAAATATCAATTCAGTTGTAAAACGAACAAAAATCACTTCTTATAAATAAGTAAAACCTAAAACGAACAGAATATATAAACAAAAACAATCAAGGTAAATCTAAAACGAACACAAACTACAGCAGTCACGAGTATACAGCACAGTATTCTTAAATACACTCCACAAGAAAAATAACATAAATATCAAGTTTCACTCATTGATGTCAACGCTTCATTTAAATATTTACATAACTGCCTGATTGTCCTTTTTACAGTCGTCTGCAGGATCCCCGGGAACTCCAAGTTACCACCCTCAAAATACTTTCCCCTTAAAGAGGAAGTTGCTGGCACTCGGCGAGAATATGGGCCACATCCTAAATACCTAGGTTACATCTTGGGCAAGAGTAATCTGCATCTGCATCTGGGGCCATCCAGAGATATAAAGACCAGAAACCCATTTTTGCTTTACTGAAAACAACTCTTATTTCGAGCTGTGAGTTTTATTTGTCATAACATCGGGAACAAAAAAAAAAAAAGAAAGAAAATCATATTAACCAAGATTACTCAAAAGACCTAATGAAATGCAGACTGACTGTTTAACTTATATTAACGCTTATTCAAGAAAGTTGTATCAATTTTTTATTAATTAATGTTATAAAAAGACAAAATGTTGATAACATATTTTTATCAGCATTGCAGATGATACTCCAGTTTTTAGATGGTATAGGGAACGTTAGCCCTACTCCTGTTTGCCTGTCTGCTTAGGGACTTGGCTTTTCTGTTGGTTTTAAGTATAGCTTGATCATTTCTTGTAATTTATGTTTGTCTTCTGTTTCATATTAATTATTGATAGTGATTTATGTTCGTTTTACACTTGAATATATACCCCCTGGCCTGAGAATTAATAGTATTAGTTGTTGTAGTAATGGTAGTGGTAATAGTAGTAGTGCGTACGTAGTGCCTTTTGTTTCGTTCAGGATGCCCTGAAAGTTCCAACTTAATGCTATGGGGCTTTCTTGGATATTGTAGATATGTCCTTTTGATAGTCTGCATGCACATAGAGTTTTTGATTTAGTTCAATATCCACTCCAACATTCCCTGAAATCTTCACCTTAATACTCATAGAAGAATTGGTAGCAGCAGCAGAAGTAGAAGTATTAGTAGTAGCACTAGTAATAATAGTAGTTGTAGTAGTATGCTCATAGTGCCTTTTGGTTAGTTCACAATCCCTTCCACATACTCTGAAAGTTTCAAATGGATACTTTATGCTGTTCCTGAGATATTGCTGATACACCTTTTAACAACCTGTATGCACATGGTGTATTTTGGTTTAGTGAAACATCCTCCTCAACATTCCATGAAAGTTTCTACTGAATACTCTGTAAGCCACTCCTGAGATATTGCTTATACACCTTTTTGAAACCTACATCCACATATTGTGTTTTGGTTTAGCTCAACATCCCCTGAACATTCCATAAAAATTTCAACATGATACTCTAAGCTGTTCCTGGGATATTGCTGTTGTACCCTTTGACAATCTGTATGCGCCTATTGTATTTTGATTTAGCTAAACATCCCCATAAGCATTCCCTGGAAATTTTGATTCAATGCTCTATATCGCTAACGCTAATAACTAAGGCCAATAGCTTTAGTAGTAGTAATAGCAGTAGCATTAGTAGAAGGATTAGTAGCACTAGCAGTAGTACCATATACAAAGTGTCTTTCGGTTAGTTCAACATCTCCCTCAACACACCCTGTCAGTTTCAATTTAATACTCTAAGCCTCTTCTGAAAAATTGCTGATACGCCCTTCTGACAACCTACATGCGCATCTTCTGTTTTGATTAATTCCCGGAAACTTAAATTTTCACTTTATCAGCCTTAGCCTTTGTAGTAGTAAAAATGGTAGTAGTTTTATTAGAAGTAGCCGCAGAAGCAGCATGCAAATATTGTTTTTTGGTCGGTTGAACATCCTCCACATCATGCCCAGAAAGTATCAACTGAATAGCCAAAGCCGTTCCTTCGATATTTCTTATACGCCAATTTGACAACTTGCCCGCACATAGTGTGTTATGAATTATTTCAACGCTTCCCTCAGCATTTCCTGAAAACTTCATCTTAATACCTGTAGCTTTTGCTGAGACCCAGGATCAAACATATGTCATCCAGGGGCCTAGTTATTAGACCTTTAACTATGCTGAACTTAACGGCATTCTCAAAATTTTGATCAAACGCCTTTGGGGGCAAACGCTGTATTTGTATTTGAAGGCACCAAAAGAGGTGTGGGAGGGGGTTGCTTGCCCTCCAACCACTTTTGTCCTTAAAAAAGGCACTAGACCTTTCAATTGCCAATCGAATGAATTCCCTCTGAATTTTCTGATAAAACTTTCCATAGGAAATGCCTTGATGAAAAAAGAAATAATACTTAGAGCTCACTTTGCTCTATGCTTAGGCAGCGCAATTGCACGGCCTATGCCAATTTTTTCTGTAATAAGAGAGGAGCTATTACACCCCGGGACCCTTACTTATTCCAAAAATGTTCTTAAGAATAAAGAGAGACTAGAGCTTAATGTCTGACCCTCTTAAACCTCCATCTGTATTTTTCTGAAACAGTCAGAGGATTAGAAAATTTAGATATAAAAACCCCCTTTTTAAGGCTTCAGGCACGGTTGCCACAAAACTGTTTTAAGATCCATCGGTCCTCCTTAATAACTGATGTGCAATTATACAGCACTCCATACAGTTTTACCAAGCCTCAAATGAATCAAATGGGTCAAATAAAGGTTTGAAACCAATGTTCATACTAACTGTATATTTTGTACAGACTGCCTCTATTTTTAGGAATTAGTCACTGCGTGGCATTACTCCCTTTGAAACCAGTGAAACCAGGAAGCCCAGTATATATTTTTTTCGGCAATTTTAAGCCGATTGCTTACCTCAGAATTTTGCTAAATAGCATTTTTGGCCTCTTTTGTCCAAAATTGTTATTTCGCTTCACAAAATTTCAGAAAATGCCACTTTTGTATGCCACAATCATTTTGGATGCTACAAAAAAGAGACTAGAACCTCTAATTTTTGCTCTAACAAGCCTTTTCTCGATATTCTAGGACCATTGGTTCGATATGACCCCCTGCCTCCGTAAAAAATTAAACACGTATCCGTAATCATTTTAGTTCTGGAAACATTCAAAATTCCGCGTTTTTGTGTATAGGGGCTTGCAACCTCAAAAACAAGACTCTAATTACGAGATCATAAACATCATTTGCCTTTTCGAGGGTGTTTCACCTTTTTGAAATTAAATAAATTTTCTCAGAATCGTAGCTTTTACTTGGTTACATTAAATTGATAATTTTTATATATTTATTTAGAACCACCATAAAAAGCCGATTCTTTTGCTGTATATTGGCATCAAAACCGTTTTATTTACAATTTCGATTACCAGTAGCACGAGTCGCTGCTTGCTGTTTGGTCAATTGACTATAGGCTTCTGAGGGTTTTTAGAAATTTCCCTCTTTGTGGAAGAGAGGTGCAACAAATTTTTCTGGGAGTGATTTCCGAAGGAAAATTTTTTAGGAGGGTAATTTTTTGGGAAGGTCTTCATTGCACAAGGTATCCTTAGTATTCACTCAGGCTCAACGATCATCATAAGCTGTGGTATTCAATAATAAAAAAAAAAACATAATATTAGTAACGCTCCTCCTTCTCTCAATTTAAAAGTCCCTTTTTGTGGTTGTTTTCATTTTTTTAAACACAATAGTATTGCATATTGAGTCAATTTCATTAGCTTACTTAATTATTACTTGTTCTTCATTTGTAAAAGAGAAGTAAACAAGACGGAATAGTATGTGTCAATACATTCCAAACGTGTGGAATCATGAAAGTGCATAATTAAATAAGATTGGGATGCTTGCAACAATGTTTACACTTTCAATAAAACATAAACGTATGATGATTTGTATAATGCGAAAGATTCAACTGCGTACAAATCTTACCGGCCACTGACTTTTCAACCCATGTCTTTGAGCTCTTTGATCTCTACATTAATTTCGTATCCTTTAAAACAATTAAACTAGCTAGCTTGATATGCTATTGTATATATATATATATATATATATATATAATATATATATATATATATATATATATATATATATATATATATATATACATATATATAATATATATATATATATATATATATATATATTATATATATATATATATATATATATATTTATATTGAATTTAGCTTTACATATGGCAGAAGAAGCCATTAAATGCTAATAAGCACGTAACTGGCGTTCCGATTATTATTAACAAATATCTGTTTACTTGCAGAAACAGAATTGATAACCAATAGCTTCAGGGGCATATTAATGGAGTGCCAGATTTAAAGATAAAACACGCATGTGTAAACAGGCGTTTAAAACAGAATTTCAAACTTTGAAATGATTATGTATCCGATACAATTTTCACACACAAGTCGTCCTCACTTTTGTCTTAAATAAATGAATTTGCAGGTTTTGGTCACCTCTCCCTGCTCGCTTGGACCTTCGGCCATCGCCAGTGACTACGGCTATTGGCCTCACGAACAACCGGCCTGGAGTTCACAACTTCGCACGCTTCTCATCATAGTGTCGCTTTTTTTTAGCTCTTTTTTATTCTCGTGGTTGACTGCTACCCAAAAATTCGCGTTTTCTACCTTGAAAAATTTTTCTTTTTCTGAAAAATTTTTCTATTTTTCTCTCTCATTGTTAACTGCTACCCAAAAATTTGCGTTTTCTACCTTGAAAAATTTAGCCGCAGATCTACTAGAAGAATACGTGTATCAAACAGTTCGTGGTAACGAACTGCAAGTGATGAGCAATACGGCTCAATAATAATCGAAACACTAAAGAACAGAGTCATGGTAATGGTGGATACATCAAAAGAATCGAATTATGATGCTTATTCAGAATATATAAAATTTATCAAGTTTAATGGCACCCATCAAAAGTTACGATCCTGAGAAAGTTTGCCCAGTTTTTGAAAAAGTGGGGAAACACCCACAAAACATCAAGTGATCTTAATGAAAATCATACCATCAGATTCAGCTTACCAGAGAACCGAATTATAGAGCTTTCAAGCTCCTATATACAAAAAATGTGGGATTTTGCATTTTTTGCCGGAAGCAAAATCACGGATGCGTGTTTACTAGTTTTTATTTTTTTCCTCAGAGGTGGTCGTATTCAACCAGTTATCTTAGAATATCGGGATTGGGCTCATTTGATCTCTAATAGAAAGTTCTAGTGCCCTTTTTAAGTGACCAAAAATGTTGGAGGGTAGTTAGCCCCCCTCCCACGTCCATTTTTCCCAAAGTCTTCTGGTCAAAATTTTGATAGCCATTTTGTTCAGACAAAAAATCTAATAGCTGTTTCTTTGAGGATGACTTTGCCCCCCCCCCCACAACCCCTGAAGGAAGGGGTAGATGCTATGGACTTTGCCCATTGTTTACATATAAGATTGGCTATTTGGAAGTATACAGATACTTTTCGGGGGGGG